>SRMA01027136.1:91861-131498 GCA_007224835.1 Danionella cerebrum | reverse complement strand
CCTAGATAATAAAAATTGTAAAATCGTTTTTATTTCCGTGTGCGGGTAATCCGACCAAACGTGTTGCTGCATTTAAATAAAAATAATGAAAATAATAGATTTTGATGTTTTGCTTGGGTAGACTCATGTTCATATTTCAGAATAAAAAAACTACTTTTAAAATAAATTTATCACAAAGTAAATGAATGCCTTCAAATTAAAAATACTATTTAAATGCATGACAGTCATTTACAGAAATCATTCCGCCTTCACAACTACATTAAGGCCTGCAAATATCTGCTACTAGACGGCTAGAGGTTCTCACCAAACACGAGTCTTCGGATGACCTGCTTCTGTTCGGAGAGGTCTGTCCTGAATGAAACTCCTCGCGATCCCGCGTGCGTTACTCTTATCCCTGGAGACACAGTTGGGATGAGTCGGGAGCGACTCGTGTCTCTCTCTCGGGACATTCCTGTTTCTTTCACTTCTTCCCTACAGAAAGTCATTCATCTAATGAAAGTGATCGCTGCAAACAAAGCAGTGACATTGTGACAACCTTCCAAATCGTTGAATAAATGTTTGCATCAAAGCAACTTTAATTAAAAAAATAAATGACGAATACTCCAATCCCAGTATAAAGCTAATACTCTTTGACCGATGCAAAGCACATTTTGGAGCATTTTGTAAATGCATAATTGGGAGAAACTCTGGATTGGTGCTGGCTGTTTGATATTTTAGGCTAAATATGAATTGACAGGGGTAGGTTCTTATTGTGGGACTCCAGCCGACTGGCGCCAAGCGCTCTTTAACAAACCGAGTCCCACTTAATCAAGGATCTGCTGGCGAGCCTCTTAAAGGTACACGACACTTATGCTGATTTGCAGGAGCTTTGCAGCTGAGATTGTTCCTCTGCTGTACCCTGTCGGACGATTATCACGGACTAATAACAAACAGTTCCGTACAAAATTAGACGGATATACAATTGAATGATTTGTTGCATAAAAACGCAATCCTTTGATCATTCAGGATTTACAAGCTTTTGCTGCAGACGTCTGTTGGACGTAATCTGCGAGATGTTTTGACAAATGATGTGTGATAGGCTTGTGGTAATCCCTAAAGTGAAAACATAGGCTGGTCTCTTAGCTGGTCCCTCATTTTTAGATTTCAAATGTGACCTAATTGTATGCATGTAAAACACAAACATTTATTATATAACTGATTGCTTGAGGAAAATCAAAAAAATGTTTGTACCAAATTTAATTTTTGTGTATTAGAACAACTTCATTGAGAATCCAGAAGTTCCCCTCCAGATCAGAAAAGGATCCGTCCCCAAAACGGTTGAAATCCAAGCCGGATAAAGCGCACTCTTCCCCGGCTTCCAGCAGCCGGACGACCCCTCCTTTGCTGGGCATGGCGGGGGTGGAGTTTTCAGATCCCTTCTCTGTCATTGGTTAATATTTTATTCTGTTGACATGTTTTCTTACAGCAAACGCTTCCGACACCTTCCAGCCAACCCTCATCTCTGGATCTTGGCTGGAGCTGTCAAAACCACGCCTCTGGAGCTCTACAATTGGTCCAGAGTGCGTAAAATCTGCAATCAAGACAGTTTGGTTCATTAGTCGCGGGTCCAGAGACGGGACTGGTAGGAGAGGGGCCAGGGACGAGCCTTCCATTTCTGAATCAGTGCTCAACGCTTCCTCGTCCCGTTGGGACTGCTTTGGCTTGGAGCTACATCGAGGTGTCAACGTTGCCCTTTTGAAGGATATTATTATTGTGCTGGAACTGGACATCAAGGGTGGTCGACATTTTCACTGCTGTAAACCCAAGCGCGTCTTTCAGCGCGCCAGTCAACCGGACCTACGAGAGTTCCCGTCGCTTTTGTTTCTCAGTATTATAATTCATCTGGCGTTTGAATGCACCGATGAGAGAACCAGTTTTCACAGAGAACGCTATGGCTTATCACCCTTTCCACGCGCACAGGCCGGCCGACTTTCCCATGTCAGCTTTCCTTGCGGCGGCGCAGCCCTCGTTTTTCCCGGCGCTTACTTTACCACCGGGTCTGGGCAAACCTCTCGCGGATCACGCGCTCTCTGGCGCGGCAGAGGCTAACTTGCACGCGGCGCTCGGACATCACCACCAGGCGGCTCATCTTCGTTCCTTCAAAGGTCTCGAGCCAGAAGAGGACGTGGAAGACGACCCGAAAGTTACATTAGAAGCGAAAGAGCTGTGGGATCAATTCCACAAAATTGGAACCGAAATGGTTATCACCAAATCTGGAAGGTGAAGCACTTTTGCTTTGTTGGCTATTTTACGGTCTTTGTTGGAAAACGCTTTTTTCTTTTTTTTTTCCAAATCATATTTGTTCGATTTTACCATGAATTAGACCAATTGAGTCATATATTTAAATACAATATAACATAAGCCTTTGGAGTTTTTTTTTACTATCCTTTAGCATTTGACCTATACATTAAGTACTTGGCATTACACATATTAGCAGAAATTAATAACGTGTATTTTTGTAGTGTAAACTAATGAAATATTTTAAAATGGCAAATTCAACAGCGAAAAACAATAAGACCGTCCTACATTTCACATCGTGTTCTATTTCTTATTTATTTATTTAATTATTTATTTTTTGGGTGGGTGGCGGGGGTAGTAGTTGTTGTTGTAAATAGGGTTGTTGTTGTGAATCAGGATATGTTGTATATTTCTATGGTGTTTATATTTCAGTTCTATATATTAAATATTTACTTCCGAATGAACATTTGAAAATCAATCAATGTTTTCATAATCGTTTTAAAAGTTAGACAACGTCTGTTCCATCCACAGGAGAATGTTTCCTCCTTTCAAAGTGCGGGTGAACGGCCTGGACAAAAAAGCCAAGTATATTCTCTTGATGGATATCGTTGCGGCGGACGATTGTCGCTACAAATTTCATAACTCTCGGTGGATGGTCGCGGGAAAGGCCGATCCAGAGATGCCCAAACGAATGTACATTCACCCGGACAGTCCGGCTACGGGGGAGCAGTGGATGGCCAAGCCTGTGGCTTTCCACAAACTCAAACTCACCAACAATATTTCGGATAAGCATGGATTTGTAAGTCGCGTTTTCTTTGTTATCTGCATGATAGCTACTAAATGTGAATGGGGAAAAAGATTCGAAAGAACAAAGCCTTCTGGGCTAAAGGCTATAATTTATGTGCCACTATTAATGCAGTGATGTTACATTGTGATTGACCAATGCATCGAATTGTCGGGTAAATAACCTGTTGATTGTTACTTAAAAAGCACGAAAGACAGCTTTCTCATCGTTGCATATGCTAATATGCACAAAATTCATAACAGGTTTTATTCTCTTTACTCAAAAATATAAAAGCAATGCCAGTAGATTATAACCAGCCCTAACCCGTATTAGGCCGTAGGCCAATGGCTTTTGACTGCATTACGTGTATCACTGCATTGACTGTAAATGTTCTGTTTTTCAGACTATTTTAAACTCAATGCACAAATACCAGCCCAGGTTTCATATCGTTCGCGCCAACGACATCCTGAAGCTTCCATACAGCACCTTCAGAACTTATGTATTTCCAGAGACCGAATTTATAGCTGTCACTGCCTATCAGAATGACAAGGTGAGGTTCTGAAGCACTTGAAAGCAATGTTGGAACTTTTACAGTTTCACAAAAATATGACACTGGTTTACTTTTACTGCACCATTGAACCTAAATTGCTTGTCATAGATACATTTAATAAATCCGTGTAATGTGTAGAAATATTAGAATTGTGAATCATAAACGTGGCCAGAGATATAGGATATTCATAATAACTTGGTTGAAGTTATCGGTTGTTTAGCTTAATTTTAGTCATATTAAACAGGTATTGCTTCAAACTAGATTATTCAACCAATCCTTAATTTATGTTTTTAATTTGTAGATCACACAACTAAAAATCGATAATAATCCATTCGCAAAAGGATTCAGAGACACTGGGAATGGAAGAAGAGAAAAGAGGTATTTTTCTATCTTTTGATTATGACAGTGAATTTCAGAAATAAAAAAATGTTTCGTTTTTGCAGTAAACCGATTTCAGTTTAATTTTCAGGAAGCAGCTGTCGCTGCCGTCGATGCGTCTGTACGATGATCAGTGCAAAGCGGACCGGGACGGCGGAGATTCAGACGCCTCATCATGTGAACAAACTACCGGGAGGGATTCGGTTCACTCGCCGATCGGACCGGACGATCGAAGCCCACTTCCGTTCAACAGATCTAGAGGTGCAACCACTTGCTCGTTTATTTTGCGCACGTTCTCTTATTTCCAATATATATAAAAAAAACCGTTTTGATATTTTTTTTTGTATTTCAATAAAAGTTCATAACGAAAACTTAATGGATTTCTGCCCACGACCAAACTGGGCTCAAAATGATTCATTTCAGTGCTCTGGAACTTTTAAAATTAAAAACTAAATTGATACCTGTATGTAAATTATCATCTGAATTTTACAAAACAGAATATAAGATTTTCATTACATTTTATTTCTTTTCAATAAGAAGGAACTAGCATAACAGTGTTGACATGTAACACTGTTATTCTGAATATGTTTTTAATTAACTAATTAAAGACAACTTTTTAAACAAAATGGCTGTATTAAAGTTATATTAAACTTTGAATTAAACACATGAATAAATGAACTGACCTGAAAAAAGAACCGGAGAAAATCAAAGGGAGTCGTCAAGGTATTATTCAGTTTTGCTGGCAAATTCGAAATGCTGCACTTTTGCAACAAAATGGAGATATGGAGAAGAACTCGTCTTCAATTGTGGACTGACTTGGCATTTTTATTTATAATGTTTATTGTTATTTTCAGCAGATCCATCATAAATTAGCCTTTACATTAATATAATGGAAACATAGGTATAAACACATAGTAAAACCTTGTGCAATATGATTCAGACTTATTATTCCACTATATGTCCACAGCAATAGAACTGGTGGAATAATATAGATGAAAACAAAATTATAAAACAAAATATTTATTTTTGCTCTAAACTTTCAGTACAAATTAAATTTCATAATATAAACAATGTTCTGCAGAACAGATAAAATGTGTCAAATATTAAATATATACCTGATATATCATCCATACATTTTGATTCAACAAGTTTTGCAATTACGTTTCATTATGGAGCACATTAATGCATGTGTGAACAAATTATAACATTTACAATTTATTTCTCATGTTGAGAAATTAAATAGCTGGAGGTTGTTTAGCTATTTGAGTTATATTTTACATAGATATGTAATTATATCAAAGAAATCTTATACATTTCTTTTATTTGACTTCCAGATGACAAAAACTGCAACGAAAGTGACAATGACCATGACCAACATCATGATGACGGAATGATCAGAGTCAGCAGTCCTGATGCACACCCACATTCCCCATTCAGCCCACAATGTGAAGACAGATCTAACCAGGAAAAGAAGGGGAGCTACTCAGACTCAAGGAAAGACAGGGACCCTTTCCTCAGCACCCGACATTCTAACAAGGACAAACTGGACGGTAAGAATCTGAAAGAATCAGATTCCTCAAAAAAGGAAGCAGACGCTGTTGGTGCAATCAAAGATGGTTTTTCCCCTTTGATGGTCCAAACTGAGAGTCCATCACACTTCAGTGCCAGCCACTTACAAAGTCTGGCCCTCTCTGGTTTACACAATCAACATTTCTTTAACCCACTGAGTACAGGGCAGTCCTTCTTATTTCATCCTGGACAGTTTGCTATGACTCCTAGTGCTTTCTCGACCATGGGCATGGGACATTTGTTAGCCTCAATGTCTGGAGCAAGTGGATTGGAAAATGGCAACTTATCCTCTCAGAACACCAACTCAACCAACCCGTTCCCATTCCACTTATCTCATCATATGCTTGCTTCTCAGGTATGAACTGGTTTTATTTCATTGTGTTCAGTAAAATGTGTTTATACTCTAGACTCCAAAAACACAACTAAATCTTTCATATGAGGCCCGGACAAGGGCATATGTCCGAATACATATGAGAACATGAGATAAAATGTTGATGTTTGCCTGTACAGACAAACTCATTGCTCAGTCCATAAATGAATGATGGTGGGAAACAGAATCGCAACAGAAAACATGAGTGTAATAACGATTTGACCTTTTGACATAACCCTTGTTAACAATGTAATTCACCAAAACGAGTCTGAGGCCAGGTAACTTTATTGCTGTTCTTTTTGACACCTCCGTTGACCCATGTGTTTTGGGTCATTGTCATGCTGAAAATGTCACCCAGAACCCAGTATCAATGCCGTGGTCACTGTTCTTACTTGGATTGAGCGATTATGGCCCTGTGTATTATTCCTTTCTATGTGATACATTTATCTTACATGGTTGGAAAGTAACCCCCCACCCCTCTCCAAGGATGTGCAATGATGGGGAAGGATGATAATATTTTTTCATGATGAAAAACAGATTGATTTTGTTCCAAATTCTCCTCTGAATTATTCTGATGTTCACAGGATTTCCATGCACCCGTGTGTTACTAATGGTGACTTGGAGATCACTGATGAGATCTTCCAGTGTAATTTTAAGTTAATTCCAAACCATTCTCATGATAATTGAAAATCGACCTGGTTGGATCTTGCTAAGGGTCATGGGCCGAATCAGAATTACAAGCTGTTACCTTCTCACCAAGCTGCTTGATGTTGGCCCAGTAGGCTGTTCAATCATTTCTCTAACATTGCTTGGCAGCTGTTTGGTCTTGGCCATGGTGGAATTTTGAAATTATGCTGTGGACGTTTTTGTAGGTAACCTTTATTTGAGAGGGTTACCTCTTAAGAGCCAGAAATCTTACTGATATAGGCATCAAATACTTAAACGATTATTATATGTGCAACCAGTTTAGCACTTCTGTATCTCACACTCCAAAAACACTGGTTATTTTTTTAAGCCAGCTGATGCGTTCAGCAAGTTGGATCATTTTTCTTTCAGTGTTGGCCACTTTAACTACTGTAGTGTATATAACTCAGCATTTGGTAATTTTCTGACCCACTGAGTTTAAATAAGCCAATGCTAGGTTTTTGATTAGCACTCTGTTAATTTAACCAAGCATTTTTAGAGTGCACTTTTGGAAAAAAAAAAAAAAACCTACCATCATATTTATAGACTATTTTTTCCTTTGGGTATGGGCAAACTTTAAAATCAGAAAGGGTTAACAAACTTATTTACCTCACTGTACAGGTTAAAGTTGGGTGGACAAATTAAAAGGTATCCTCGTAGAGGTATCTTCAAAGTGTATCCATCAAATATTATGTGGCAAAAATCTGCACGTGTCTGTTTCTGACTTAGCTTTAGCAGCAAATAAAGCTTACCTCGGGTAAATGAAGAAGCAGCAAACATTTTCCATGGCTATTTAATAAAAGAATATTACAAAATGAAAAGCCTATTAATTGGTTACACACAACTATGTATGGCTTGCATTAAAACATGTTTTGCTTTTGTTAAATGATTCAATGGCTTCTGATTTCACACTTAGGGTATCTCCATGCCACCGTTTGGAGGATTACTCCCCTACCCATACACGTACATGGCAGCTGCAGCAGCGGCTGCCTCCGCTCTCCCCGGCAGCGGCGCAGCTTCTTCACTCAGCCGGAACCCCTTCATCAGCAACCCGCGGCCGAGGCTCAGGTTCAACCCCTATCAAATCCCTGTGAACATTCCTCCGAGTTCCGGGCTGCTCACCAGCGGCATACCAAGTTCTCTGAGCGCGGAGTCGGAGTCCTCGAAATCAGGCAGCCGGGAGAGCAGCCCCATGCCCGACCACCACAGCCTTAAAACGGGACATGGCCACAACCCGTGTCCGAAAACTCCAGGGAAGGATTCAATTACCGAACTGCAGAATATACAGAGATTAGTCAGCGGACTGGAGAAACATAGAGAACCGTCACCTCGAAGCGATTCACCAAAGTGACCCCGTTTGGTTACGTCACAACATTGTTTCATAACTCTTCTTGTTATTAAGAAAACAGTTTGACGCTGTTCTCACGGATTTTACCATCCGATAGATTTAGTTGCCCTCGCGTTGTACGCATGTGCGCAACACACATTTGGTCTATTTTTCTGCAAAATTCGTTCCATGGTGCTCTTCATTTTTAGAAAGGAAAGGTTAGAGATGTTTTAAATCAACTTTCAAAAACATGTAAAAAATTTTACACTTTATGGTTTAAAATTTCTGTTTGATTTGTGGATCTATTACAATACTTTATTCGGGTTTTCGGGCTAAACATGCAGTCAACGTAGCGAGGGCAGTTTAATCTAAAAGGTAAACAAAATCCATTAGAATACTGTCAGGATCAAGGATTCATATTTCGATTTGTCTCAGAATCATTTTGGCTTTTAAAATAATTCTGCTCCCCATTGATCTTGGTAGGGAGGATTATACAATTTATAAAAACGCTATTTTTTTTAAACACTTGGCATCCAAAAGACGCCCATTAACTGATCGGTTATATAATACCGTCTCTATGACGTCGCGTGTTTGATAAAAAGCACACATTTCCCAAATTGTCGAATTTCAATGTGAGTAAAGTCTACATTGGAGAGTTTAATCTATTTGTAAGCCTATTTTTTATTATTTTAAAGATGAAGCTTGAGTTTGACCTGGTTTTCTTATTATTTATAATAACCTAAAAATTTAAACCGTGTGTGTAAATAAGGTAAATGAACTGAGATGATTTAATTTATTTAAAAAATGTACATTCTTGTGTAAATACTTTTATCTTTCAATTTGTTACATTGATATTTACCGAAAATTAATATCATTCATAGCCTTGATCGCAGGAAACTGAACGTGTGCCTGATTGGCTGCATTGACAAACGCCTCTGTAAACGTCGTGTAGCCTAACACAATTAAAAGCTGTTTCATTTAGGTGAATTCAACAAAAGATGTTTCATAATGGTCTGTGGTGAAGCAAACTCAGGTTTCTTTCTAATCATTCACTGAGAAGGTCACTGTGCAGTACACCTATATCTGCTTGAACATCTCGCTGCTGGAATATCGGATTTGTTGCATTCTCTTGGTTTTAATAAAGAAAAGTGTTATACTCCGTTGCACTCATCTAAAATATGGATCTCATTGAAATATTGTGTTAGTTTTCTTGTCACTGTGCACAGTTGAGAACACTCATATTTAAATTTTACTAATTACAGAGAACTTTGAAAAAAAAAATGTTTCCCGCAAACCTACACAGTTTTAAACGTCAACAAACACTAGCATCCCCGCTACTACCACCACCCATATACAAAATTGACATTTTAGGTGGACTAAAATTAATTTAACTGTAGATATCTTGTAATCTTTTACGCTTTTGCCTCAAAAACATTTTGTTGATTTAAAGGTCAATTCTAAATGTTTAAAATTTTGCCTCCAGCTACAAAGAAATAATGCGACACAGCGTGTGTTTTTATGATACTTTAAAAACATTTTAAGTCAGGCCAAAGTCTGAAAAGTAATTTTAAGTCCACATCAGTTTTGTAACATTAAATTTACCATGTATATTTTCCATGACGCTCCAGTTGTTAATCGCGACAATTGTTGCATTTTTCTGTTGGTTTTACCACACATGGTAAAGCTCCTAAACTATATGGGCTTTTCATATAGTGTTTCATCAGGTGTTTCATTGTGTCTAAGCTAAAAGCTAAATTGACAACAAATTCCAATTTCAAACAGGAATCTAATGAACAGGTTAAGTATTGAATTTAAGTGTGCTGTACTCAACATTTTTGTGTTAGTCAGTTGCCTCAAAACATGTAAGTTGACCAACCTTCGTTTCAAACTAAACATTACCCCAAAATCATAATATGTATAAAGAAATATTCGTATTTTAAGCACTGGCTTGGTCAACTCAAATGTGCTGAGGCAACCAGAAGCTTTGAGTGGAATTACGTGAACAAAACAGACACAGCATAGCTATGGCTAATTGCAAAATGTGTTGGACCAATTCTACTATTGAAAAAAACAGCAGTTTTGTTTTGTTTTCTTAGGGTCACGTATCCCTATAACCATTTAATGCAAGCGTTCAAGGTTCAATTATGTTAAACAGATTATTTTTAGCTATTACATTTTGATTAATCAAGAACATCTTTGAATCTTCTTTGCTTGTTTTAAGGAGGTAATTTAGTTTTAACATGCTTTCACCGTTCTTCTTCAATGGTCCGATGGGAATTGGGGACTGTCAGAGAAAGGGTTAACGTGAGCGGCCAAGACAGTGCAGACAGTCCTTTGTCCACAGTCCGGCGCCTGTCGCCGGCCTACCGGCCACACAGCCTCAGCACACCCGTGCACAATGGCTGCCAGCATCTCCAGAGCCCTGGCGGGGAATTAGTGAGACCCCTCACCTCTTTTCTTCCCTTTCTAAATCCATAATCAGAAAACTCGTTTCATTGAGAGTCTATTGTTCAATCCTGTTACGGCCAATTAACGCCACCAAATCCTCGACCTTGTACTCTCACGAAGAAAAAAAATGTTTGTCGAAAACAATTAGTCAGTGACTGACCACTTGGCTCCAATAGCGGGCTCAATACGAGTCCAAAACGACCAAAGAATGAGTGCATGCCTGTCTTGAGGCTTGAAGCGGATTCCGTGCGCAGCATGACAGAAATGTTAACACGCATGCGCAATTGCCAAATAAACAGATGTTGCAGTGTTGGAAATCAGTGTTTTATATATCACTTCTAGATGAAGAGTTGGTGCGATATTGTGTATTATTTTAATTAAACATCTATATATTTTTAATAAGTGTTATGTCAATACCAAAATAATAGTATTTAAAAAAAATGGTAACTATTTGTGTCGGTCACATGGTTGGTTTGGGAGAGGCAACACTTTTGGGTTTAACACTTTGAGGGAGTTTCTAAATAAAAAAGTGTTGTAAAATACACAGTGGGTAGCACTGTGGTCTTCCAGTTGGAAGTTTGCTGGTTTGAGGCACGCCGGTTGCTTTCCTGGAACTTTCCGAAACTCCGGTTTCCCCCACAATACCAAAACAATGCGTCAGTTTAATTGAAAACATTTTTACCTGAATTTAAATTTTGTGAAAGTGATTGTCTGTGTTGCCGTGCGATGGACTACACCCGCCTCTCGCCTCAAGGGGGCTGGTCTGCACCAGCAGACCTCCGTGACCCCGAAATGAATGAATGAAATGAAAATAACCCTGATACTGGTTATTTCAAATTGATCGTTTAGTAGTATCTTAGCAAATTGCTTTGGCACACAACTATCATTAAAACAACACAATGAAAGGAATACAAAGACAACAACACAGTAAAAAAAGGTGACACATGCATTATGAAACACTGTATCGTTTGAAATAATGGTAAAAATGGGTAAAAACATATAAATAAATATATAGGTATACCTTTTGGTCTCAACATTGACGTCTGTTTGATATATGAATTACCTCATCTAATGGCGTTGGATATTTCGGTTCCTAACGCCATCTAGAGGCCAATCATGTAAAACACAAGTCACGATCTTATATTGAAACTATATTTGTATATTTATTAGCATAACAGCTGTAAATTTTCCTTTAGCATTGTGTCTTAAATACACTGTGGACAGGTAGTGTGGGGAGCAGCTAAATTTCACAGCTCTGTGCCACAACTATTGTAATCGAACAGAATATCCACAGATGGAAGTTTTCACCTACATATACCATCAGGATCATGGGATTCTGCTGGTGCAGAATCTCCAGTACACATTACACGAAAGACCCTTTGAAGTTGTCAGTTCATAAAGTCTACGTTAACATGCTAATTTCATAAAAACAAAAACTAACAAATAGAACTCGAATTAAAAGACATCAGATTCCTTGAAATAAAGATGAACTTCTTTCTTTATTAACATTGTCAAGCATGCAAAACAAAGCATACAGCTTTATGATTTTGGAAGAGTGAAGAAAATTGCACCACACATTAGAATGAAACACAATAAATAGGCCAAGTTGTTACAAGTAGTTAATATCTGTGAATTTGCATAATAGATGTTTGCACAGAATCTAATCACCCCAAATAATTCAAATAAACAATACACTCATCTACACTTGGAAAAACCTGTCCAATAACCCATTACCAACCATTCACATGTGTTTGACAATCCAGATCTTGTTGGACCAATGTACACCATAATATAAACATAATTCAAATCACGTTTTTTTGTGCATTCAGATGATAAAATTAATTTTATGGACCCAGGTGTAGGAAATAAAGCATTTAAGGCATGCATGTTGCAATTGTGAAGGAATGGCAGACTGAAGGAATCAGGAGTTGAAGGAATCCAGTCGAGAAATTCCTTTGTTATTAAAAAATACAGTCAACTATCAGTGACATTATAACTAAGTTGAATCGAGTGGGAACAACTCAGTCACGAATTGCTAGGTCACATTGATTAACAAATTAAGGTCATCATGCTAGGATCAAGAGAATCATATCTTTTATACCTCCCAATTGAGGAGTTTTGAGGTGGAAGGAGGGGAGAAGCATGGATTGATTAGGGACATCTGCGGCAATGCCCTGATTGTTTCTCTAGAAACACTTCATACATGTATCACTTTTAGTATGTCAGCAATTTTGACACTATTAGTGTTCCTAAAAGAGATTTGAAGTATTGGGACATATTAACCTACTACACCTTAATGTCCAGTTACTGCTGGACAAAATGAAAAGTTAGATAGTTTTAGAATTTACAAATTACATGACAATAATCATTTTCAGGAGGAGTAATCAGGGATGGCCTAACGTGTCACCAGTTAAGCTCATCACCACTTCCCTATATAAACCAAATCAACCTGTTTGCAACATTTGGGAGTTAAATCACACTCTCGGCAGGTCCAGGTATAGTACTTGTGAAAGTTAAAATGACAAATTCCAATGATCATCTCCATCCATTCACCCTTTACTAACTGCTTGGAAGACCTTTTAAACAAGAAGTCCCTTCTCTTATAATCCGAACATTTTCGACTTTAAATCTTGTCACAAATCCAAATCCCAGCAACAATTCACAAGCTCAAAACTTCAATCACTCTTCCCATGAAAAACCTGGGTACACTTACTCCAGTTCCTCACTTAAACAATCACCACCATCCTCCATCCTTTGTAAAACTCACCTTGTAGATCTCTCAGCTGCTTCCATGAGATTTTATTACAGTGACTTGTCAATTGGTCTAGCGGGTCTTTAAGGTGTGTTAAATCTTTTACAGAAGGTTGGTGAAGTACTATAATATTGTTGGGCTCCTTTTGCACTAATTATAACACCAACGCGGCGTGACATGGAGATGATCAGCCTTAGACAGGTTGTTTTTGTAGCCCAGGTTGCTTTGATATTGGCATTCAGAACATTTGATTTTCATGGAATTTGTTCCCTCATCCTTCTCTTGCCTGTGGATTATAATAGTAATTTAACTCAGGTATGTTCCCAGGCAATTAAATAAGTGATTCCAAGGCTATCAAACTAGGTACTGCTTGTTATGCTGGTGGTAAATCCTGCTGGACAATGCAATCATCATCACCAAAAAGCTTCTTAGCAGTGGACAGCATGTGGTGTTCTAACACCATCTCGAACTATGGGAGCTTCAAACTTTAAGCAACTTTTGTGGCCCCCCCCAAGTCTTCCAAAAGACAAGTACAATTTCTCCTAAGCTCAGCACAGACATGGCTTAAACATTGTTTTAAATTCCAAGAAAGGCTTCAAGCATGGCATTCTCCAGCTGTAGCTCCATGTCATGCAGATGTCTCTATGCAGTGGTTCTTGATATACAGACATGAGCCTGAGTTCATTCCTTTTGAATCTCTTCCAGAATTCTTGATTCCTGCACTCCTGCACCTTTCTGCTTTTTTCTTCATTTTTTTGTGTGTGTGTGTGTGTGTGGGGGGGGGGGGTCATCGATGATCGCCCACTCTAATTCAATCAGAAATCTGACATGTTTCAACCAACAGGGACTTACCCTAGTTAATTTCTCCAATGCTCTGCTTTTCCTGCGTGTGTGTTTTCCCTTTATATCCCGCCATAGGCTGTAGGTTGCTCAAAACGCTGTTAGATCAATCACAAGAACTCCTGTGAACATATCACATCTATACTGCACCTGTTCGCACACCTCCAGAAGGTAATTTCTCTCTCAACTGTGATGAATTACATTAGATTGCTAATCCAGATTGCTGCCTCACTCCATAAAAGGACTCCATCTCCCAGCATTCCTTGTCCGTCGTCGATGTCTTTCCTGTGGGGCTCCTTCATCATTGTTTTCCTCCATTCTCTGTGTGAGTGTACCCTGCAAGTGTACCCTACCTATGCTCTATTTCATCTCCCGTGACGTCTCCTACCTGTGTTCAATCTCCATCCTCGGCTTGAACCGTGAGCTATTCGCAATTACATCCTAGGCAATTTCTTTGGAAATCTTGGAACAAGAACTGAGATATATAGAGAAAAATCTATATCCATTCGGCAGAACCTCTTAAAAACAACTGAAATGTTTGGCAGAATGTTGTCATAATTAATTTTGTGCCAACAAAGCCACAAACATTTCAGACACTTTCCCTTTTCAAACGTCTGGGAACCTTTTAGCATCGAAGTCTTTGCCAGCATCAGTTCTGAGTTTCCTCAGCGCCACCTTGGTGAACGCCATGATCAAAAGCAATGCTAATGTCAAAGCATCCCCCTCCACTGCTACACACATACCGACCCCTGTAATCATTCCCACAATATGGTTGGCAGCCAAAGCGAGTGTGCTCTGTGTCTGTCATTAATGGACATGTGTTCCATATAAAATAAACCTGACTCACAATAGCCTGCCACTGAACCCTTCTGCTGGTTGCGTGACAGCGGAGAGTCTGTCTGCATGTGGATCCATTATTGCTGAGTTGTGATAGTGCTAATGTTCAAGAAACTTTTTTAAAGGGCATGGGAGCCAGAAGAGGGCAAGGGAAGATTGGAGGTATGGTTCAAATTCTGGCTTCTTGAACAGCTACTCATTTACACCAATCCTATCCTTTTCTAAAGATCGTGGCACAATAACTCAGTTTTCCTTTTTCGTCAAACTGGTATGAAACGCTGAATGCTTTTTTTGTCACTGATGTTTTAAGAAAAGGGTAAGTGGAAGTTGTGTACAAATTGTATACCTGTTTGCTCATGACCTTGGCATTTTAAATCACAAGAAAGTGGGCCAAATCTGATTCTGTCAGCAACTAACCAACTCATAAAGCATTACCAGAGACTTAAGAGTCTCCTCAACTCCTGTACTCAACATTTTTGCATCTCCTTGTTTAATTAACTTTATTACTTTCATTCCAATCACTCTACAATTACTTTCCTTCTCTGTCATATCTGCGTTATGGAGGAGGAATTGCAGTTTTTTATTTTCATATCCTTGAGTATGGCAATTATCAATAACATATATATGGCTCAGCAGGTGCCTACTCCACATTTTGGCAGTCCCAAGTAGGTAGATTAGTCCCATAATCCAATTCAAATATCCATCATAATATTTTCATTTTAGTAAACCCAACCCAAAGCCCATTTTGTTTTGAACAGGGTCTCTCAGGACAAACAAGTATCCACTGGTTTTATTGCCTTGTTCATTCTAATTAAAGATGTTTTTGTAAATGTATTTTTGGTAATAGCCAATTGCTCCAACATGAAAATTTTTACTGTGTAAAAAAGTTTATTTTGTGTGGGAGGACCTCTTCTTTTTAGGACCCTTGCCAGAAGAGTTTAGCAAAGACAATTTCCTGTTTGGTAAAAATCTCTTGGAATAAATAATATTTTTTAATTGCTGTGCAAAGTGAGCAAGTCAAAAGAGCTATTGCTTTCTGGGAAGTATTAATGTATGACTTTTCTATAATTTTCAAACCTAGCAGAGTCAAAGGAGGAGTCCGATACACACCGTTCCGAATTTTTGATCTGAAGTTTCACACGACAACACAACTCGATTGAAAACAATGGGGGTCAACCGGAGCTCACACATCTGATGGTACAAGTGGCATCAATGAAAAAAAAATGGTCAACCAATGAAAGTGGAGAAGGAGGGAGGATAAACTTTGTCAGTGACAACTGACTTTATTACAAATAATGCACATTTAATTCATAATATTATAAACACAGAACAATAATTTGCACACTTTTTATTTAGTTATTTGTGTAAAATGCTAATGAGAATAGGTAGTAAAAACGATTATGATGATGTGGAAGTGAGTTGGTTTAGTATTAAGTTCTGGTCATGAGTGACAGCGTTGGGGGGAAGGGAAAAAACAAAAGAAGATGAGGAGAAATGGGGAAAAGATAAAGGTATGCCACACTGTTCCCTCTGTATGTGTGAGGCTATACACGTCATTGTATTTTAGTGGTATAACGTTAACTCTTAGGTTTGTTAGCCTTCTTGCGTATGACGCTTGCTACCTTGCTAAAAAAAACACACACAATAAAAGCCATATACAAACTATCATAGAAATTATAATGCTTTCTATTAAATATATTTTTGAACATTTTTATAAAATACCTTACTGTAGTTGTAAAAGGATTAGCCAATACAACCACCCATACAATCCATCACAAAGCAGCAGGCACTGTTATACCTGCCATTAAAACCAATACAGTTCCCATTAAATCCAATACTTTTTTGGGGGAGGGGGGGGGTAGATACCTTTAGATTTTTTCAACAAAAGATGCAGTTAAATTTCACCACAAAATCATGCTTTGCAACAAAACTGTTGCTCACACAGTTATTTTCTATTTCCATTGTTGGTTGGGGGGTGGGTGGGGTTTGGTGAGAGACTCCGGGAGTAAGTCTCGACCAAGAGGTAATTGCACAACCGCTCAACATCCATGATGCTGTCTTCTTCTTTCCAGTTTTACCCTAAATGCCATCTTCAGGCAGGGAGTGTCAATGCATCAATATTTCCTCGACGAAGAGCCCCTTGCTGAGAAGCCACCTGAAGATTCATGCCAATCTCAATTCAGATCAATGTGCAGAGGCCTAAAGATGGTTCTTCTTGAGACACATCAATAAGAAAAAGCAAGCAGAAGAAGCGAGAACATGTTTATACTGTGGATGCCCATATGTGAAATTGAATACCCTCAGAGATGAGAATATAATCTTTCTATAATTGAAAAGTTTAGATCATGTGGAATCTCATATCGAGGTGGTGACTGGAAAAAAGATCTCAAAGGTTTCCACTTCAAGCTTTGCTGTCCGGACCTACAGCTTTCCTGGGATTTATTGTCCTCAGCTCCAACTGCACAATGTCGTTTTGCAGTGGCACCTCAAAGCATGCAAATTCATTGTTCAGTCCTTCTGCCAATGTAACATCACTGGCAGGTGCTAAAAGTTTACTGGCTTCGAAATTTACGAGGTGTTTACTTTTGTTACTTTCCAGACTCCAATCCTCCTTTTATCTAGTTCGCCTTCCTAACACTCCTTTAAACTCAACTCAAGATGTAGTGTGTTTTTCTGGATTTCTGAACTGAAATCTGAATTACTAGACCTAGAATTGAAACCTCTGAAGTGAACTTCTCATCCATCCATTTTTCCAGTTGTGTCAAGTTGCACGTGTACATGCAACATGTCTTTTCATAAATGCATGATCAGGATTTAATCCCATCTTCCAATTATCCATGCAGCCAGTCCCCAGCATTCTAGTTACCAGTCACTCCTTTCTCCAAACGATATTTCCTTACCTTACATCTCTGGCTGCTGGTCTATTGTTCAACACAGCTGCTCCTAGACTCACCTTCTGCACCTAGATACATGGTGGAATCATGATTACCTTCTAGTTCTGGCTTGTTCCATGTATATAACTATCTCCTGGTATCTCCTTCTTCTTCTCACTGTGTCTTTGCTTACATGTTGTCTCTGGGTTCCAAGTTTCCTTCTGGTTCTTGCGGCTTCCTGCTCTCCTGCTGGTTCTATCTTGTTTGGGTTTCCTGCTTACCTGTTCTTACGTGGTACAGGTTCATACTTATTTGCTGATTTTGGGATCCAGTTTACCTGCTGGTTTTTGCAGGTTCCGGGTTTCAGCTTATCTGCTGATTCTCAATGGTTGTGGCTTCCTGCTGGTTTTCGCTGTTTGTTCTGGGTTCCAGTCTAACTTTGAGTTCTTGCTGGTTATTGATTGTTTGCTTAACTGCTGATTTCAAGGTCCTGCTAATTTTTGCAGGTTCTGTGTTCCTGCTTACCTTCTGGTTCCCGGTTCCTGCTAGTTCTGGGCTCACTATTGGATTTTTTATATATAAATTCCTAACTGAATAAGATTTACCTTACTTCAGTTTGATCCACTTCCTTTATATTTGTTCTCTGCAGTCTTAAAACTGTGGCAATATCTGCTGGAATTTGTACATTCCATAAAGAACAATGCATATAATGGATTAAAGTATTGTCGAAAAAAATTATTGTGCAAAAGTACAGCATTCTTTGTGCTGACTTTAATGACATAATTTAATGTGCAAATAATCACATTTTAAGATTGCAAAAATACATTTTGCAGTTTGCAAAGATACCAACTGTGTGCTGTGAATAAAATTTTATAAAAAGTATTTTGAACAAAAATAGTAATGCTACAGATGATCTTTAATGACACACATACAGTGGTACCCCGAGATACGAAACTAATTGGTTCCAGGGTGACATTCGTATCTCGAAGCTAAATTTACATGTAAAACGCCTAATCCGTGCAAATGCACTTCAGAAGAAGTATAAGTAGATGAAAAAATGGAAAACCTGAGAAAAATTAAGTAACGTTTCTTCAATCCTTAAATCTACACATTGTTAATGTAATAAATGATAATAAAACAGAATAAAACTCTTGAAAACTGTGAAATCTTACCTTGAGTGAAGCAATGTGTTGGAGAAGGTGGAAAGGATGGCAGAAAACATTATGGCACTACTTTCTCGAGATATTTCACGAAATACGAACACCAACATGGTTTCAAGCACAAGCACAGACAGAGAGATGCTTTTGAGAATGTGTCACGGGGTTTCTCTAACTTATGCTTCAGAACACCACTTTCCACGTTATAAACGTTATTTCTTTAACGACACCTTGACTCTAACATTTGTTATAGTACATTATTAGTAATCTATTTGTACTTGCCACAGCAGAAGCATGCTTCAGCCTAACAAAGCAGGTAAAGACAATGGAAGACTATTCTAGTGATTCATTTTGTGGATACAGAGATATTCAGGTCTCACTGCAGACATACAATGAGGAAAATAAATATTTTATATGCGTTCCACCATTAAAGAAACAGAACAAAGGCTTTAAATCTTTGCAATGTAAGTTGATTTGGACAAAAGCGTCTGGGCATATAAATGCAAATAACAATTTGTTCGAATTCAAAATAAAGTTGTTGAGTACTAAAGAGCCCTGCTGCAATGCCAGACAACTCCCTGTTTTGAACCAGAAAACCCCAAGCTTGTGTGCTTTGTTGTATGAAATAATTGTGTCAGAGCTGTGCTCATTAGCTCTATGGCTGCTGGAGCCTCTGTTAGTCCTACACAAGAATGGACTGTCAGATCAAGTGGAATGCTCGAGAAGTGATGGGGTAAATAATGAGAACAGACCTGGAATGAGGCCCTGTAAACCATCAAACTAAAGCTGCAAAACAGGATAAAGAGGGTAGTGCCCTTTAGAAATTCTACTGGTCTGTTCTTGTTTGCGAAAATAATTCCTAATACAAAATAATAAGCAAAACCTGGCAAAATTCTGTTTTTTTCTGGCATTCGTTTGTTAAATGTAAACAGTTTGGACAGTAAAACTATTGACTTGTATTACTTGCAATATTTTATGTACAGCTTGCCTGAACTAAATCTCTTCCAAAGAAAACCTCAATGCATTCAATGTTAAAGTCTGTTTAATATTAAAGATACATTCATTAAAACAGCATAAATCTGCTTCTTCTTTATCAGAGCATTGTAATATATGTATGTTAAAGAAGACATAAGGAAAAGCTCATCGAGATATTCTCTCTGTATTCAGCCAAGATTGCAAGCGTAAATGGGAAGTCGAGAAGCGAACTAGCCTAGGTCCAGGAACAGTAGTGAAGCAGATCCAGGAGCATCCCCTTGAATGAACATCGGTGTGCCTCTGGCAGGTATGAGCTTATATAGCCAAAGGGAATCTGATTTGAAATAGGGGGCATGGCTAGTTAACGGACTGGACTTAATATGCTCCTTCCGAACTTCATTATATAACACCATTTCAAAAAGCATGTACACACTTCATGCCACAGCAATCGCACAACAACAGCAGACACATCAAATCTGGTGGGACTTCAACCTACACCCTTTTGCTGATAGAATTTGGAAAAGTAGATGGTAGTAGACCAAAACGCCAATCCTCACAAAGATCATTTATTTTCTTTAAGTTCAGCACTTAAACCTTTTATTTCTATGGAATGCTCCATTTTAGGACAAAAGGCAAGTGGTGGGTCAATGAAGTTTCTGTCACTTTCTTACTGGCCTAAAGGCCTCTTCGGGTGGCTTCCTAGCAGGGTGCTCTTCATCTGGGTCGAGGAAATATTGATGCAATGATACTCCCTACCTTTGCAGGGTCGAAGAGTTCCAAGCAAAAAGAAGAGGTACACCCTGGACAGGGTGCCCATCAATCACGGCAGTCTCAATTTCCAAAAAAAAGACAGTGAGCATAGTAAAAAGATTGGCTGATCTCTCCTTTTGAGGTGGGACTACAGGCCTAAAGTCAATTCCTTTCCTAAGTAGGGGTCCCTGAGGATCAACAAAGAAGTAGTCATTGCTGTGAGTGAAGACTGAAATGAAGTCACCGAACATCATAAAGACCCTTTTACACATGATGGGATGAGCATAACTGTCTGCAAGCATCAGCAGCAAAACGATTTTTAATTATCTAAATAGAAAAACCTTTATATTATGTAACTGTGCCCTTATTGGTAGGGGTTTATTTCTAGATCTTTATTTATGACAGAACCAACAGCTCTGCCTCATAGTCTTCACCTGCTCTCACTCACCTAATCATTCAATCACCGCCATCCAAACTGGTATAAAGAACCCCATCCCCCAGCAGAGTTACTTTCTGGATTCCTCGCTGACGCTTCCATGAGTTTCTCAACCCCTGCTACTTACCTGGTGTCCATTTACTCTCCAGATTTCCAACACTTTTTACTCCAGTTGGTGTGTGATTGCCATTGGCAGTTAGAGGTCTGAGTGAAGCTCACCCTATCCAGCGTGCTCTCTCTCGTATCATGCCTCGTGGTGCATACTCACTTCAAAATACCTTCCTTTCTGAGTGGATTACTCACCTGGATACTTACCTGTTCCACCGAGTGACGGGGACATTCTTGGAGCTTCACTGTAACGGAGCAAGGCCTAATTGCCCCTCGAGAATAGCCACTGTGCTCTAACACTAGCAGTAGTGGTGTAGCTAGATCAGCAAAACTATCAATAAACACCCTTAACTATCGTTCATGGTCAAGTCTTCATTGTACCATCACAGGGAATATGTAACTACAAATTTATGTCTCCATATTATGAGTATGCTGTTATTTTATATTATATCAGCTATTCAGCAACTGATGATGCAGGTGGTCTGTCAGGGCTCCTCGCTGTGTTACTATGAAGTAGGTAAGAGGGAAAGAGTCGGGAGGGAGAGGAATACCTACCTAAACATATTACAGCAGTTTGTAGCAGAAAAATTAAAAGTAAAAACAAAACAAAAAAAAAACAAATAAAGAATATAAAACAACAATCAAAGTGTAAATAACAGAACTAATAATAATCTGTGCAGAATGACAATGAGGACATTTAGAGTACAAATGATAAATCATGGATTGGAAGTACGCATACGCATCACATACGATCTGATCTGAACAGACAAAATAAATAAATAAATAAATGAATAAGAATACTATGAAGTACCCAAGTCAGAAAACCTAAACCTTAGGTCAAACACCACCTTGTCTACCCTTCTGTGAACTTAGTGATATGTGGACACCCCCCACCCCCCTCCTCAGGACAACAAGACCAGGGGTCACAGGCCTGAGAGCCGGACCCTCAACCACCAAGAGACTAGTGCACCCACAGAGAGAAAGCAGTGGACCATGGGGGGCCAGCCGCAGCGGGAAGACGAACAGCCCAAAGACAGCCAGGCAGGCCAAGCCAGTCACCACCTACGAAGGTGTTGGAGAAGTCAAATGCATTACAAGTGGGAGTGGTGTCCTGGAGCATCTCCATTGTTTGGTGGATGATGTCTTCCAGGTACCACCCCTAGTCCTTAAGTGTCTAATGTGTATTTAAAATGGGAGGGTAGTCTTCTTCGTTGTGGTTGGAGGGTAAGGCAATGACTATGTTTCTTTTGTAGTTATAATCAGTAATATGACTCTAAACGCCACTTAATGATCTCACACCGGCTTGATTCTACAAAGTTCAATAGTTTGTCATCTGAATTAGCCTAGTACGGAATTAGCATGAGTTGGCAAGTATGAACAGATCAGATCCGTGACTCATACCTCCCACATACGTGAGTGAAGCTCTGCCGTTGGTTAGGAGAAGGTTTTATTGACGTGATTAGATTGGCCTAATTGATAACTGCATAACTGGGCTGATCTTAATAGCTGCACCTGAAATGTGTTTATTCAAAACTTCACTTTGGAGCCAGTCAGACAAGGATGGGCTTTACGTCTATGTCACAGGGCTAGTATCAATATAGAAAACTTTTGATATTGCAATAGTTACATTAGTAGGACAATGCCTACTTATTGGACGAACCCCCAAACATGTTTACCTTGGGGCCTCAACAAACTTGGAGCAACAATGGTAAGAGAAAGCCAACTGAGGTTGAACTGAGCTGGCTGAGAGGCCTTTTAGCATCGATGTGCACATAGCCTGGAAGGGGAAATAGTAGATGCCTATATTAGAGCCTGTAACTCTGCTCACAACACACATTAAGATCACCTGCAAGCACTTACCTCATCTTCCAATCACCGTCTTTAACGTCCCCCATAACAACGGCAACTCTCAACAGTTCCTGGTTTGTAGTTAATGCCCTTCCCCATGTTTTGAGCTTGGAGCAGAAATGTTGCTTTCACACTGGCACAAAATTCCCAAGTATGCAAAATAAATGGATTGTCGATCCCTGGATGTATGTTTTCCCACACTTTAACAGTTTAACAATTGTTTTATAAGAAATCATCCATACTTTGCTGCCTGAGAAGGCAGTACCTGAAGCGTGTGCCCTTTATTTTGAACAAAGACAGGCAGCTTGAGCCAAGGATTAAAGAAGACTACAGCAAAACGGATCAAGCAACAGGCAGAAGGTGATTATTTGTCTAAAGAAAGCCACAGAAGTTCGTCAGGTCAAGTTTGTTTGACAATAAGCCGTTGTTATTCCAGTCAAGCTCATTATACTTACGCAAAGATTCAAACCCCACACCACATTAAGGCACATATGGCATTTTGTTCACTGTTTACTTCTTGAAATGAATGGGAACAGCAAACTTAACTGCTGTGAAGTAAATTGTCCCGGAGAGCAGTTTAAGTCTAAATTAGCTTAGTTATCCAAGTGATTGGTGTTATAAACTGCCATGTGATAATTCCACATTGCCAAGCATTTCTTAGATACTTTTCTGTCTACTTGTACTAAGTGATCACCTTAAGCTGAGGTAGGAAGTTAAACTAAAGGATTTATGGCCTCATCCCTGAGTTAAGAAGGCCCTCATCTGAAGGATGAGCCACAGCTTATGGCCTAACAACTTCATCCAAACTGGCCCATCTGACGTAGATCTCAAGCAAGTAGTAAACGTGTCTGATCCCCTCAAGGTGACTATTGCTTGTTAGAGGGTAAACACCCACTGAAAACCAGTTTGTGACAGGGTTGGACATGTTGGTTATCAGATGGTTGCAGCACTTTATAATTTGTTTTAATTTGCATATTAAAGGACAACTCCACTTTCTTGGAAACAGGTTTGTTCATTTAATCCCCCTTAGTTGGTATGTTGAGTTTTAACATTTTGGAATTCTCTCAGCCTCTATTTATATATAAATATATAGTTGTTTTTTTGTAATGTACTGACAAACATTAGACTTTCATATATTTTAGATTCATGTACACACAACTAAAGTAGTTTTTTATTGTTTTAATATTGATGATTTTGGCTTACAGCTCATGAAATCTCAAAACAAATTAGCATATTTCATCAGACCATTAATACAAAAAAAGTCAACCTACAAATAATTATGTTTAGCACTCAATACTTGGTCGGGAATCCTTTTACAGAAATGACTGCTTCAATGGGGCGTGACATGGAGTCAATCAGCCTGTGGCACTGCTGAGGAGGCCCAGGATGCTTTGATAGAGACCATAAGGGGCAGTCGTGGCCTAGTGGATAGGGTGGTTGACTGGAGATCAAAAGGTCGCTGGTTCGATCCCCAGCTCCACTAGGAGTCGAAGATGGGATGAGTGTTGAAACTCTCTCCCTTCTGAGACAACCATGACTGTGGTGACCTTGAGCAAGTCATCAGTTACCCACAGCTCCCCGGGCGCCGCAGCCATGGCTGCCCACTGCTCCCGGTGTGTGTTCACGGTGTGTTCATTCACTGCTGTGTGTGTGCACTTGGATGGGTTAAATGCAGAGCACAAATTCCTTGTATGGGTCTCTCCATACTTGGTCGTAACGTCACTTTCACTTTCATAAGTTCATCCAGAGTGTTGGGTCTTGCGTCTCTCAACTTTCTCTTCACAATATCCCACAGATTCTCTATGGGGTTCAGGTCAGGAGAGTTGGCAGGCCAATTGAGCACCAGTAATACCATGGTCAGTAAACCATTTACCAGTGGTTTTGGCACTTTGACCAGGTACCAGGTCATGCTGCAAAATGAAATCTTTATCTCCATAAAGCTTTTCAGCAAATGGAATTGATGGGCATTGACCCTGCCCTTGATAAAAAACAGTGGACCAACACCAGCAGCTGACATGGCACCCCAGACCATCACTGACTGTCGGTACTTGACACTGGACTTCAGGCTTTTCCCTTTCCTTAGTCTCTCCAGACTCCAGCACCTTGATTTCCGAATGACATGCAAAATTTGAGCAACAGTCCAGTGCTGCTTCTCTGTAGCCCAGTTCAGACACTTCTGCCGCTGTTTTTGGTTCAAAAGTGGCTTGAGCTGGGGGATGCGGCACCTGTAGAACACCTGTACACAGTGGCTCTGGATGTTTCTACTCCAGACTCAGTCCACTGCTTCCGCAAATCCTCAAATGTCTGGAATTGGTCCTTTTACTATCATCAATATTAAAACAATAAATGGCTTCAACTACTTCAGTTGTGTTTAAATGAATCTAAATATATGACAGTCTAAACACCAGACCTCCCAGAAGTCCGGTGTCATCAATGTCCTTCCCCCATGTGCTTACTTCCTGGACTCCTTCATTAGCATTCTTCTCAAACTGCTTGCCGAGTTGACTTCTCAGATTCTGAAGAGAGTTACCCTAAGTCTTCCATCTGGATAGAGATGTCCACCATCGCCTGGGTTCCCGAGTTGGGCTCAGCTGTTAGTACCCTAGCCAGTGCGCCCTGTTTGGTGTTGTGTGTGCACATGATGAAATACTAACCGACTGAAAATTCACCTGAAGATCTCCGCACAAGCGTCAACAACGTCTCTGAGGATCCTCCAGTGAACAAAGTTGTATCTGGATTATCTACTATTGCTGAGCCAGCCATTCATTGTTGAATAACCTCTGGATCATCAATAAACCTCTGTTTGTTATGCCGTTGTCTAAAAATTTAGTTACCACCAAAATAGCAATTTGATAGTGAAATTTGGGAGCTCCGATAAGCTTCATCTAGTCAGCGATTTAAAAAAAGCCCTTTGTTACATTAGGGTCTCTGGGTGGGATAGATCTCTAGACTCAGGTCTCTTCCTGAGCCCCTACCAGCTCGCCAAATACACCCTGTGCCACCAGTATAATTATCGATGTGGTGAACTAGTGAGATAAGCTTTCGCCTCTATTCAGTGTCAAACACCGCTCTTATTGAGAGTAAAAAGCCATAAAACCATAAGGATCCACAATGCACTTTTCAATCACATGACTATCATGTGACTACAAATTTTGATGAGCATGTGTTCGTTTTGTCTGTGGGGAGAACTGAAAGCAATCCATAGACAGTCACAATAGGAAAACATTTAAAAGAAAGTATTTACATTAAAAAAATCTTTCTAAATAATATAAAACAACTATGGCAGCACGGTGGTGCAGTGGGTAGCACTGTGGCCTTCCAGTTAGAAGGTTGTCGGTTGGTGATCTTCCTGGAAGGAGTTTGCATGTTCTTCCCATGCTTTTGTGGGTTTTCTCTGGATACTCCGGTTAAACCCACAATTCCAAAAAAATGCGTTTAGGTTAACTGAATAATCTAAATTACCCTTAGGTGTGAATGTGTGGGTTGCCCTGCGATGGACTGGCGACCTCGACCAATTTGTGCTAGACACCTGTGACCTCAAAAAGGGAATAAGCGGGTTGAGAAATGAATTAATTGAATAAACGAATGAATAAACCAACTATGCTATTGGTGACATCTTCTATCTCTATATTCATTACAAGAAGTATCTGAGGTACAGATTGGAATTGGAAATTTTGGCAATGAATTAGGAGTCTCTGCATGCACCAGTCACTTTTTCCAATCACAGCGTCTTTTGAATTAAGTAGGAATGGCTGGACCTACCTATTTTTTTATTTTGATACAAAATATAATGCTTGGTTTAAAAAAGGTTATTAACTGTGACATTTTGTATTTTAAACAAACATTACAAAAGTATTAACACATAATTTGCATGTTAATTAGGTACTTCAAATAAAAATGTGAGAAAATGTGCCATCATCATTAAGTTTTATTTTACAGACCCCAACGTGGTGCCATCTAGTGGTGAAAAGAATGGATAACCCTTGCAAGTACAAGACCTGTGATATTGTTTTGCTTTTTCGGGGGATTTATGAATTTTTATTTTGTCTCAACACTTTTGATTTTGTTCTAAGACATAAAAACTGTTCATTGTGCAAAGTGTGAAATGTTTGCAGTAAAAATTACAAAATTGTATTTGTTAGTAAAATGTTAGGATTGTTGTTTGGTTTTATTGTGTAATGTAATGAAAAAATATTAGTAAATAAAAAAAGAAGCTGGGGTTTTAAAAAAAATTTTTTGAATAAAAAATAATCTTAAAGATAATTTATTAAAGCAACATATAAAGTAGAAAACACCCCTCAAAAAGGCCTCAAACTTCTAAGGGTTAAGCTTTCACTGTAATGTGAAATTCGGGAGAACCTGCATTGCAGAAATTATGTTTTAATTCGGCTGTTTTACTGCCTTTGTAGAGAATGAACCTCTCAGATGAGAATGAAGAAACGATTGAAGTATGTATATCAAACATGAGGGTGTGGAATTAGTGACAGACTTTTAAATCACTGCTTTGCTATTTGACAAGCACATCTTCAAACTATGTGAACCTACCGTCATTCAAATTGAGATGAAACGTGAATTCATCTAAAGACAAAAGTTGAGCTTGAAATTCCCCTGAAGGTTCTTTCTCCTACTGATGCAAGTCCCTCCTTTTACGTTCCAAATTCATGACAGATAGAAGGCCTGCTCTTAGACTCATTGATAAGATAAGAGCCAATCAGCCCTGCAGATAAAAGAGCCGGCACACAGGCTCCAGATGGAGCATTACTCACAAACATCCCAATGGAATGAGAGCAAGACGCTGATATTCATCACTGAGCATTCGCTGCAGGCTCTCTTCCTGTAGCAGGACTGAATAGCAGCGCTGGACACAAGCGAACAAACACAAGCTCAATGGAAGTTGTGCAATGCAGATGAAATCACTCTGAAGAAAAACAAGCAATTTATGCTTTCAGAAGCAACTATCAGATGACCTCTGAAGATCTGCAGGGCATAAATGAATGATGGACAGGCCAGACGTCTCAGCACTGTTGCCCTAATGCCTCTGATGAGAAGTGGCTAGAGCTTGCATGGAAATTTGGCAATGATGTCATGCTTAACAGCATGTTAAGGATGGTATCGTTGTAACATACTGTAACTGCATTTGAAATCTACTCTTTAAGCAAATGCTTAAAACATGAGCATTTGCTTCAAAAATGTTTCATTTTATATTGTGTAAAGTATTCACAAATAACTGAATTCCGTTGTGTATCAAGCACCTTGCCACA
Source organism: Danionella cerebrum (assembly GCA_007224835.1). Lineage (NCBI taxonomy): Eukaryota > Metazoa > Chordata > Actinopteri > Cypriniformes > Danionidae > Danionella > Danionella cerebrum. The sequence continues at coordinate 103,274 of SRMA01027136.1, read as the reverse complement.
CAGACGGCATTTGTGAAAGAATAGGCCACTCTCAGGAGCTCAGTGAAATCCAGCATTATCTTAAGATACAACACCTGTGAAACAGTCCAATAGTGAAGTTTCCTGACTTTCCTTTACAAAGCTACCAGCGCCAAGAGTATGGGTTTGATACCCAGAAAAGTAAGAATCGATGAAATCTGTCTAAATGCTAAAATGTAAATATTCAGCATTGAACTGATTTGAGCCCAGCCACAAAGTGGTTAATAATGTAAAATGACAGAGCGGGGCCATGGATGTATTTTGTCTCAAGAATGAATGTTGTGGTTTTTTGAGTGAGCCCTGCAAGTTTGCCATGTGCCCAACATGATTTATCTGTCCATAATGTTGGAAACCATTTCTAGCATAGGTTGGTAGTTGTTAAGGACAGTTTCACAGAATAGTAGCGCTGACACAAAGATGGTGATAAAAAATACTAGTTTATTTTTACAATTTGCGACGGACACATGAAGACGTGTTCTGTCTTATTTACATCTGGTGCTATCCCTGGAGATTCCCCATAACGGAGATCTGAGGTAGTCACGAAGCCAAAAATGCCCACTGTGCTACAGAGCTAGCAGTGCTTAGCACTCTCTATTGTGGTCAAGTCTGATCTGTACAGTCTTGGGATATTATCGATATTTTCATAGTTTCTGAAAGTATTGTGACGGGAGTCCATTCCAATCAGCGCGGTCCTGGCATAAAATGGAAACACCTGGCGCCCGTCATCACAGGGAGATCGGGAGCAGCCGCGCATCATTAGCGCGGCAGCATAAGAGAGAGAGCAGAGAAAGCCAGAGCGAGCCTAATCTCCCACGAGTGCAGCAGCTAACGCCTCTGTCTCTCTCTCTCTCTCTCTCTCTAGAAAACCCGTCAAAGCCAGGAAACGGCATCAGCCACAGCCCCGATCCTCCTGCACCTTGAACGCACGAGCACTATCGGGATTTGGACGAGCACGAAGAAGGAAGAGGACACGAGCACGAGCACCCGGAATCACGTTGTTTATTAATAAATCCACCCTCCGGGGATATTTTTCTACTCACAACCTTGTTGTGTGGTCCCTCTCCTGCGACAACTGGTGGAGAATGTGGGTATAACACCCAGGGGGGATCACACTCAAGCGTTCAACACCCCGGATCTTCTGACACTGTTTTTTTTTTCCTTTTTTTGTGTTCTCTCTGTTTTTTTTTCTGGATTCGGATCGAGTACGGTGTGCGACGCTCTCCAATATGGAAGATCTTGTCAAACACCTAGCAGAAGCAAGCATGAGACACCAACAGATTGTGGAGTTCCTGATTAAGCAGCAGAGCGAGACGGCGCGGAGGGTGAGCGATCTTCAGGGTGCCAGTGCCCAGCAAACCCCACTATCCGATGTGAGAGCGCACGCTGCGCGGCTTCTGAAAAAGCTAACCCCACACGATGACGTTGAATCTTACCTGCAATTATTCGAGTCCACTGCAGTGACTGAAGGGTGGCCACAAGACGAGTGGGCACGGGCGCACCGCTGCTAGCCGGCGAGGCGCAACGTGCTTTCTTTTCTCTGGACCCTGACTTACGTGATGATTATAAAGAGCTCAAGAGGGAGATCCTTGCGCGACTGGGCTTATCACCCATCTCCGCGGCACAACATTTCCACGGCTGGGAGTATCGCCCTCGCCGGCCAGTGCGCGCCCAAGCCGCTGACCTATCCTGCCTCGCCCGACTCTGGCTGCTCGAAGGAAGCCCCTCCGCCAGCCAGGTCGTTGAACGTGTGGTGCTGGACAAGCTGTTAAGGGCGCTTCCCCGTGTGCAGAGACAGGCCGTCCGTATGCGCAACCCAGCCACACTATGGGAGGCCGTGGAGGCCATTGAGCTGTCGGAGGTGGCCCACCCCGACGACTCCGGAGAGCGTGCGCCACCGTACCCCCGGAGGGTGGTCCAGGACCCGCGTCCGCCAGAGGGCACCTCGCGACCAGAGAGCAGACCGGCGGCTCCCTTTTCCCAGGACAAACCGACGCCCATGGAACCACCATCACCACCCCGGAAGAAATGGCTGGCGGGTTGTGGATTCCATCGTCGGTTGCCCAAAGGAGCCCCGGGAGTGGCGGTGAGGATAAATGGGCGTCGCTACCAGGCGTTGCTGGACTCGGGGAGTTCAGTGAGCCTGCTGAGGAGCCAGCTCCTCCCACCTCGTCCTGACACCCACGCCATACTCCATCTGACCTCCGTGCATGGGGAAACCAGAGACGTGAGGGCCCACCAAATCCAGCTCCAGGCTCGAGGGAAAACCTGGACGGTCGAGGTGGGTTCGGTGAAGAACCTACCGGTACCCGTACTCCTCGGCAGGAATTTCCCCGGGTTCGCCAGCCTGCTCATCGCCGCCAACCGCCGACCCATCAGCCATGAAGGGAGCCGCCCAACATCGTCGCAGGAGGAGGCTTCAATCAACCAGGCTGTCACCTTGTCGACGGATAGCGGGAGAGATGGTGAGTCCGCCCCCCCCCTCGGCTAACCTGTTCTATGATGTCTTTCAGAGAGTTACGCGAGGGGGGTCCTTCAGCCGCGCCCAACATGAAGACGAACGGCTAAAGCACTGTTGGGCTCAAGTGCGCGTGGCTGAAGGACAGGAACTCCAACCCGGGCCCCATCCTCTCCCGCACTTTATCGTGAAGGATGGTCTGCTCTACCGCGTCGCCGAACGACGGGGGGAGGTTAAGGAGCTACTCGTCGTCCCCCGGTCGAAGACGGAGACGGTGTTGGAGCTCGCGCACTCCCATCCAATGGCCGGGCACCTGGGAGCGGCAAACACGGCGCAGCGGATCCAGGAGCGCTTCCATTGGCCGGGGATAGACGGCGAGGTTAAGGCTTTCTGCCGGGCCTGCCCCACGTGCCAAAAGACATCGCCGCGTACGCCTCCCCCCAGTCCGCTGATTCCACTCCCCATCATCGGGGTGCCCTTTGAGCGGATTGGGATGGACTTAGTGGGGCCGTTGCCGAAGTCTGCACAAGGCCATGAACACATCCTGGTCGTCGTGGACTACGCCACCCGGTACCCGGAAGCCGTGCCCCTACGCAAAACCACCACAAAAAACATCGCCCACGAGCTGTTCCTGATGTTTAGCCGGGTGGGCATCCCCAGCCAGATCCTGACTGACCAGGGAACCCCCTTCATGTCCCGGCTGATGGCTGACCTCTGCCGGCTGCTAAAGGTCGACCAGCTCCGCACGTCCGTCTACCACCCCCAGACTGACGGCCTGGTCGAGAGATTCAACCAGACCCTGAAGGCAATGTTAAAAAAGGTGGCTGCTGAAGACAGGCGTGACTGGGATCGGATGATCCCCTATGTCCTCTTCGGCATCCGAGAGGTGCCCCAAGCCTCCACAGGGTTCACGCCCTTCGAGCTGCTGTTCGGCCGTCAGCCAAGGGGGCTCCTGGATGTCACCCGAGATGCGTGGGAGCAGCAACCGGTAGCGCTCCGCTCTGTGGTCGAGCACGTGACCCAGATGCGTCAGAACATCGAGCGGGTCATGCCATTAGTCCGGGAACATCTGGTCCAGGCGCAGCAAGCCCAACAACGGCACTTCAACCGGGCAGCCCAACCCCGAGAGTTCCAACCGGGAGATCGAGTGAGGGTCCTGGTCCCCACCTCAGCCTGCAAGTTTCTGGCCAAGTGGCAGGGGCCATACACCATCACAGCCAAGGTCGGTGAGGTCAACTACAAAGTGCGACAGCCTGGGAGAAGACAACCGGAGAAACTTTACCACATCAACCTCCTGAAGAAGTGGGTGGGGACCAGAGACCAACTGGCCGCACTCGCCTCCTGTTCTCCGGTGGTTGTGAACTCCAACGACGACCTCTCGGCTGCCCAGAAGAGGGAGCTGCAACACCTGGTCAGTCAGTTCCAGGATGTGTTCTCCGATCAGCCCAGGCAGACCACTGTCGTCGAACACCACATCCGGACACAACCAGGAGTTATCGTCCGGCAACGGCCTTACCGAGTACCGGAAGCCCGTCGGCAGGCCATAGAGGCGGAGATTCAACAAATGCTTAAGTTGGGGATAATAGAGCCATCCCGGAGCCCGTGGTCCAGCCCCATCGTGATGGTTCCCAAACCCGACGGCACCCTCCGCTTCTGCAATGACTTCCGCCGGCTGAATGAGATCTCGGAATTCGACGGCTACCCCATGCCCGAGTGGATGAGCTCCTGGATCGCCTAGGGCGGGCCCGCTATATCTCGACCCTCGACCTCACGAAGGGCTACTGGCAGGTGCCAGTGGCCGCAGAAAACCGGCCCAAGACCGCCTTCTCCACACCATCTGGCCACTGGCAATACCGTCGTCTCCCGTTTGGCCTTCACGGAGCCCCGCCCACTTTCCAAAGGATGATGGACATCTTGCTCCGCCCACACCAACCATACGCCGCAGCCTACCTGGATGATGTGGTCATCCACTCGGAGGCGTGGGACGACCACCTGGACCGTCTGCGGAGGGTGCTCACGGAGCTCCGGAGAGCCGGGCTCACCGTCAACCCCCGCAAATGTCACCTTGCCAAAGCCGATGCGTCGTACCTGGGATTCCGTGTGGGGCGTGGCATGATCCGCCCCCAGGATAAGAAGGTCCAGGCCATCCAAGAGGCACCCCGCCCCACCACAAAGACCCAGGTACGAGCCTTCCTGGGGTTGGCGGGGTATTATAGATGCTTCATCCCCAACTTCTCCTCTTTAGCCGGCCCCCTGACAAACCTGACCAGGAAGGGGCAGCCGGAGAAGATCGAATGGACTCCGGAACTGGAGGGGACGTTCCGGAGCATAAAGCAGGCGCTCACCACGGAACCGGTACTCCGAGCGCCTGACTTTAATTGCCCCTTCCTGCTACAGACCGACGCCTCCGACACAGGGTTGGGAGACGTCCTGTCCCAAGTGCAGGAAGGTTAGGAACACCCTGTGATTTACATCAGCAGGAAGCTGAACCCGGCCGAGACCCGGTACGCGGCCGTCGAAAAGGAGGCCCTGGCCGTCAAGTGGGCAGTCCTGGAGCTAAAGTATTACCTCCTGGGCCGGCGGTTCACCCTCCTGACAGACCACGCCCCACTACAATGGATGGCCAGAGCGAAGGAGACCAACGCTCGGGTGACCCGCTGGTTCCTTGCGCCCCAGGACTTCCACTTTGAAGTCCGTCATCGGGCCGGGGCCGACAACGCCAACGCAGACGGCCTATCCCGGATCTGGGCCGGCTACGCAGGTTTGTCGGGGGTCACTCCCCACCCACCCTTAATACCCAATCTTTCTGTGATGCATTTCAGGACCCACCAGGACAACGCTGGGGGGGGGAGTGTGACGGGAGTCCATTCCAATCAGCGCGGTCCTGGCATAAAATGGAAACACCTGGCGCCCGTCGTCACAGGGAGATCGGGAGCAGCCGCGCATCATTAGCGCGGCAGCATAAGAGAGAGAGCAGACGAAGCCAGAACGAGCCTAATCTCCCACGAGTGCAGCAGCTAACGCCTCTGTCTCTCTCTCTCTCTAGAAAACCCGTCAAAGCCAGGAAACGGCATCAGCCACAGCCCCGATCCTCCTGCACCTTGAACGCACGAGCACTATCGGGATTTGGACGAGCACGAAGAAGGAAGAGGACACGAGCACCGAGCACTATAAAGACTGCACTGCACCTGAGCACCCGGAATCACGTTGTTTATTAATAAATCCACCCTCCGGGGATATTTTTCTACTCACAACCTTGTTGTGTGGTCCCTCTCCTGCGACAGTATGAAATGATCAATTTTGGTTCTGCTTGTGGCCATCCATACAATCAATATGGCAAACTCTTTAATGGTTGGATTCAGGGCTGGACTAGTAATCTGGCATACCAAGGAAATGCCCGGTGGGCAGACACACTTAGGGGCTGGTCGAAATAATATGATTTTTATTTATTTATTTTTTTGGCTGATGACCGACACATAAAGCAGAGACAGCTGCCCATTTGTTCAATTTCCATATTGACACTGGGCAAGTTTTTGGGAATGGAACAGTGGATATGCATATCTATATGTACCGCAAGGATAGTGTACTTTTTGATGATTCTGGTGAGCCAGTCTGAGCAAAAATCTCTGGGCCATTTTTTTGTCCCAGTTCAGCCCTGGTTGGCATTGTACCTTCAGGAACAATGGACTAGAGAGCTTTGTGGAATAGTTTTCCATGGCTGAGCTGGAGAGTGCAATACAGAGTGTGTGGTGCAGTGATTTTAAGCAGAAGAAGCAGGGTCTTGGGAGTGATGACTCATGCTTGTCCTTCATTTAATATGATGGCCCATGCTGGGTTTCGCAGTTGCTTGAGAGTAGTTGCCTAACCGTGACATTTGGTGGAGGGGGATTATCGAGTGAGGTCACTTTCCAAGAGCTGTGCTTGGCAAAAGTTTCCAGTGAGAGCAACTATTAAAGTTCCCGCACACAAAGAGATTTGGTACAATTCCATGCCCACAATGGGCAAAGGCAAACTGATAAAGACATGGATAATTTAGTCTGGGATGGAAGAATTTGACAGTCCCGCAACAGTCCTGCCCAGTGATTAATTACAGTGAGCCAATAAAAACACCCCAAACTAAATTTGTTTTGTTTAAATAGAAAAAAATACAATCATATCCATATTTAAATATTCTAATCATCAGATATTGGCTATTATGTAAATGTAGGCATCAAAACCAGGACTCAACAGTTAGCTGAAGGGTTCTCTGGTGGGATAGGAATATATGGGATGTTGCCTATTGCTTTTTTTCATGGTCACAAATAAACAAAACAAAAGCAGAACATTCCTTCAAGATTATTAAATAAAATGTTGCAACCTTAAATATAAACACCCTAAAAAATAAAATACCTTTCAGAAAGATTAGATGTGAAGCACAAAGATGACAAGCGCAGACCTTATTACCAAAAACAAAGTAATAATCAAAATAATATCTGCAGAGAAATCTTGAGGATTCCGCATGAAAAATATTGACTAACTTGTTAACGAAATCTCCACATTGGCCTCACTTCAATCTATTGCCGTCCATCTCTCAGTATTAGGTAAACAGGTAGAGGTTTGCATCTGGGTCTGTGTGTGTTCGTATTCAGGGGTGTTAAGGTGACCTGCTCGAGCCGCCGGGCCTCTGTGTTGTGACAGTTGTTGTTGAAGATGAAAGCTTAGATAGCTCTGTTTGCTTACTTTGTGTCGTTCGTCTTGTTTTTTTGCCTCTGAGACGCCAGTGAGCAAAGAGAAAGCTGGGTGAAGTGCAGGAGCACGCACAAACATGCTTAAGGGCCATCAGGAATGATGGATGCTTGCTTGTGGGACAACACCACCCCCCATCCTTCTCAAGCAAATACAAGTTACTACTCTCATTAGTCGTAAAAACGGTTTAGCAGCAATCCATGTTCGGGTGTTGAACATGCTTTTAATGAGCTTTCACTCATTACAGAGATGTTCCGTAAAAGGGGATTGTTTTTTTTTTTTTCTTTGAGTAGAACTAAATGTTTTGACTTCAGGGAGTATTTGAGGTTCAAGAAAAGGTTATTTCAGGATTTATTGCAAAATACAGTATTCCTTGGGTCTGGTTTGGTCAGAGTCCAAGGTTGATTTCTGATTGATTGGTGACTCAAAACTATTTTTTTATCTTGCATAAGCTGTGACAGGCACCAACCTACCTGTGGGACCCAACATATGATTCATAACTGAGTGTCATTGATAAATTGACCTTATAAGGATCAACAAATAGTCAAATTAAAGGTGAAACATATAAAATGTATGTCTGTGACTTTAGTTAAGTTCTAGTCGTTAACCAGCTCATTTTACTTAGCATTTAAACATTGAGACTTTTCATTGAGATTTTATAATTCAATTTGCAAAGACAAATATAGACACAGGGAGTGATGGATCAGCTAGAAAGCTAGAATTTGTGTGATGTAACTGCTGAGAACTTAAACCGAGCGATACAATGTTTTGTTTTTTAGTAAGTGAAGTTGTGTAATTAAGCCAGACGTGCTCCCATACATACCCATCAAAGGCTGCTTAATTGGTTGGTCACACTAGAATAACTCCCCCATTTACTTCTCTTCACCAATTACATGTATTCCAGACTGGAAATTTAAGCCCCTGTGATGCATTGACCAATCATGTTTCAGCAGAAAAAGCAATCTGGTCTGAGTATCTGAATTTTTTGTTCTTTTTCACATTTTCTCATTTTAAAGTGAACTTACATTTGGATGAGTATAAAGAACGTCTATTGTGGCACTTGTAGACCACCGTGACCTCCAAATGGATAATAAGCAGGTTAGAAGATGAATGAATGAGTTTCCAACAACAGGTTGGTGTGCAAAGTGCAATGTTAAAAAACACTTTCATGTTCTTACAGGGGAATGTTATCATTAGCTTGTAAAAAGCCTAAATCAGGGGTGCTCATTACGTCGATCGGCATCCATCAATATCAGCCGATCAACTTTAAAGTTCAGTAAAGTTAGCTGCAGATTCACGGATTCTGTTTTCTCTGCTCAATAGCTTAAGACCAGAATGTTCTTAGTAAACAAATGATACCTATGTTTAATCTCAAAATACAGTGGTACCCCAAGATACGTATGCTTCGAGTTATGAAATGTTCAAGATACGAAAGGTCTCACGGGAAATATATTGCTCTTACAACAAATAAATAAGATACAAAAATATCTTTTCCATGCTGTTTTGTCAGCCAGGTAAAACAAGAATTCAGACGGCCAGATTCTTCAGCAGACCATGGGGCGGAAAGAAGAGACGTGACCAAAACTCTGACTCTGACAAGAGCTAAAAACTCTTATGCTGACACTCTCAAGTGCATGAGAGTTTGCAGATGGCTGAAAGCCAAATCCAGTGTCAAACACAGAAAGCACTTGGACTGCTGAATCGGTCACTTAACGGGGAGTGTCCGTCTAGTCTCAGGCAGTGGTGAGATACCTCTGCTAATTGTTTCTCTGAACACTCCATTAGGACCAGGGCAGGACCTGTGTTTATTTTCGAGGCGTTTTTCTCAGGATCCAAATATATTTGCTGCCTCTCTGTGTGAACTTTTAAGTATTGGTACAAAATGCCAACAGATGTAGTGGAAGCATGTAGTGGAATTCCTTTCAGTCATTAACAGTGAGAGTAATCCCATAATTCTTCATTAAAGAGACATCAAAGTATGTGATGGGCTGGCGACCTGTCCAGAGTATACCCCCGCCTCCTGCCCGAAGTGATCTAGAGCAGAGTTTCTTAACCTTTTTGACACTGGGGCCCAATTTTCCCCGCACAACGTGATTCAAGGCCCATTCAAATAACTTGTTAATGTAAATTGATCCATGGATTGATGGATTTGAGTGTGGTGTAAAATGTGAAAAAAAGTCCTCTGATGGATTTGAGTGTGGTTTAAAACTAAAATGAAATAAGGCAAAGAGCCACATGCTAATTTGGCCGAGGCTCTATAATGCCTGACTGACGCCTCACTGCAACCAAGTGCTAGCAAGCGCCATTCAGGTCCCGCGGCCCACACATTCAGAACAGATTTTTTTTTTTTTGCGGCCCATTAGTTGGCGCTCGCGGACCGAGATTGGGCCACGGCCCCATGGTTAAGAAACACCGATCTAGAGCACCAGGAGACCCCAAAAAGGTCAATGAGCGGGTGAGAAGATAAATGAATGAATGTTTGATTTTTGAAGGCAGTATAGTTGGGATTGATTCCTGATCTGTTGGAGTAATGCGACTCATTAAAATACTGTTCCACATCACTGTAAACGGCTGTGTATGGTTGAAGTGACCATAAAATCGTCTTTGACTTTGACTTATGGGACAGGATTTTCAACTCCTTTTAGTCATTGACAGTGAGATCAGTCCAAAGTTTGGCTCTCTTCAACTTTTATGTATCTATTTAAAAGCAATGTTTTTGAAAGCAATTTTTGACCCTGCAATGAAAATTCTAGCTTTTTTTTTGCAATAGAACTACCAAGAAATCTACAGTAGCATAAAGGCTCAGAGTGCTGCTGGGATGGTTGTTCTGGAATGCTTGACCATTGATCTTGGTAGTTCTGAACTACTGAGTAGCTGAATTACTACACAGTTGAGTGCCTTTCCTATTCTTGTCTAAGTAACTCCAAATAAGCTGTAAAAACATTTCTGGAAACAGCTTAGTGGAAAGGCTAGGAACTACAATTGCCTTGATTTTTGTATTTCTGTTCAAAAGTAGGCAGGTGTTGAAAACGGCTGTTGTCACGTTCCAGAGTGAGTGTACAAATGGAGAGGAGACAGACGTATGGTTATATGTGTCTAATGACAAAGGTATTCTTGAAAGTGTTTCTCTTGCTGGATTTGAACAGATTTTCAAGGGAGGCTCCAACTGGTGAGTACAGTCCGGTGGGAATCGTCCTGGAATCAAAACACTCTTTTGCCGTCTGAGGAATAAGCACAACACAGGAAAGTAGAAGGAACTGATAAAGTAACGTATCTGCGATAAGACCAATCACACAGATGAGTCCAGGAAGTGAACAACAACAACAACAATGGCGGAAATCAGGCTACTGGGGTTTTTATGGAGTAAAATGGAGATCTTGATTGGTAGATGAGGTAAGTGAGTTCAGGTGAGGGTCTAATCACAAAGATGCGTTCAGACATACAATTAGTGTTGTTTTTTTTTAGAAGTTGTTTTGCACAAAGTTATAGGGATTTTTAAGATTATCTTCAGGTGTTTGAGCCACATTTATTCCAAACAGTTGCTAATGATCATCAATGTCACATATAGGTCGAAATCCAGTCATGAGCTGGAACAGAAACAGCTGTGGAGGAGGGTTAAAAGTAGGTTAGGAAAAGCCAAACTCTACAATTGTGAGGTTGCAAAAAATTGCACATAAGGCACAGGCTGGTTATGCTGCATCATAAAGATTTTAAAGCAGACAGGGGTTTTGTTGAAGATAGAGCGGTCACCCACATGGTTGCCAGGGTAGCGGTTTTCCCGCACAATTGGGCTATTTTAGAAAAGGAGTTGCGGGAAAAAATACGGAGTTGCGGGTTGCGGTTTTTTGGGCTACATTTATAATGTACCGCGGCCGCAAAAAAATAAATAATAATAATAAATAATAATTGTGGACAAAGATAAAAGGAAACATATTATTAGTGGGTGTTGATCCCCGGGAATGAATACTTGGCAACAAAAGCTGCTTCTTGCGAGACGCAAATAGGCGCGCGCGCCACATGTGCTTTTGACATAACCAATCAAGCATCATCATCATCGTCACGTCACTCCTTGAGAGCGTTGTAGTCAGAAGCGTCGGTTCGGTTGTCTGTGGATGAACAAGTACAAGTAGGTACTTCTGACTAGGGTCAAAAAAAAAATTCAGAGAGCACATGTTCTTATTTGACCTTTATTGTATGAGATTGTGTATTAAAAAA
>SRMA01027136.1:64585-82054 GCA_007224835.1 Danionella cerebrum | reverse complement strand
TGTCCTGTACTCCCTCATTCCACCACCATGTTTCTTTATCTTCTTTCCTCCTTCCAGCTGACACACCTAGCACCTTTCTTCCTGTCTCTCTGATCATTTCTGCTGTAGTTTCCCAGTCATCTGGAAGCTCTTCCTGACCACCCAAAGCCTGTCTCAGCTTCTGTCTGATTTCTTCACAATCTTCTTCCTTTTTCAACTTCCACCACTTGGTCTTCTTTTCAATCTTTCATCTTCTCTTCTTCCTGACCACCAGAAACATCCTACACAACACCATCCGATGCTGTCTGGCTACACTCTCTCCCACCACTACTTTACAGTCTCTGATCTCTCTCACATTGGCTCGTCTACATAGGATGTAGTCTACCTGCGTACTCCTACCTCCACTCTTGTAGGTAACTCTATGCTCCTCCCTCTTCTGGAAATAAGTATTAACTACAGCCATTTCCATCCTCTTGGCAAAGTCCACCACCATCTGTCCTAGGTTCCTTTCCTTAACACCGAACCTGCCCATCACCTCCCCATCACCTCTGTTGCCCTCGCCAACATGCCCATTGAAATCTGCTCCCACTACTACTCTCTCCCCTCTGGGAACACTCTCAATCACCTCATCCAACTCACTCCAAAATCTCTCCTTCTCTTCCAACTTACAGCCTACTTGTGGAGCATAACCACTCACTACATTCAACATCACCCCTTCAATTTCTAACTTCAAACTGATCACCCTGTCTGACACCCCTTTCACCTCTAAAACATTCCTCACAAACTCCTCCTTCAGGATCACTCCTACCCCATTTCTCTTCCTATCCACACCATAGTAAAACAGTTTGTATCCCCCTCCAATACTACGCGCTTTGCTACCCTTCCACCTGGTCTCCTGCACACACAGAATATCTACCTTCCTTCTCTCCATCATGTCCGCCAGCTCCCTACCCTTCCCTGTCATTGTACCAACGTTAAGAGTCCCTATTCTCAGATCTACACTCCTGCCTTTCCTGTTCTCTTTCTGTCGACGAATCCTTCTCCCTCCTCTCCTTCTTCGACAAACAGTAGTCCAATTTCCACCGGCACCCTGTAAGTCAACAGCACCGGAGGTGGTCGTTGTGAACCCGGGCCTCGACCGATCCGGTATGAAAAATTTGATGACTCACATATTTGGTTTTTGGCATGTTTTATGCCGGATGCCCTTCTTGAGGCAAGCCTCTCTATTTGGCTTGGTACCGGCACAGAAGTCACTGGCTTGCAACCCCTGCGGCTAGATTGGCTGTGTAGAGCTACCATTCTGAGAAATAAGAAAAGCTTAGTTTTTTTTTTTTTTTTTATAAAGTGATACTTTTAATTATTTCATTTAATATTTAGTGGGGTTAATCGATTTAAAAATTAAATTATTAATTTAAATAATTAATAATACAATTTTTGTAATTAGTCATAACCAGCGATTAAAAGACAAACTTGTTGTCTATTTAAAATGTAAATAAATAATGTAAACTCAAGACAAAGATGGTAAATTCACAATCTGGTGTTTTAATGCAGTCATGTTGTATACATGAGAAAATCTTTGATAACAAACAAAAATGTCAATAAACTACTAATATTCTGTAATAGAACTGTTGGCTTGAAAGCCATGTTTATTATAGTTTATTGATCACATAAACAAGTAATAGAGACACAAAATGAAACCTAAAAGACCCTTGTAGGGAAAACCTGAAATAGGCTTCCTTAGTAACTAGAGTAACTTTGTGAATTAGTAACTTAGTAACTTCCTGACTCGCAAAATACAGACGTGAATATAACAGAAAAGTCCTTCCTTTAGAATAAAGCTTTTAACCATTTTAAGAGCCCTCAAATGTATGCCCTGTCAACACATACCCGTTATTTTTAAAACAGGCAAATATCTGTTCGGTTATAGGGGACGGGGGCAGGCCAAAGGGTAAGAGCCAAACAAAACAAAGGCTTGATGGCACGGGAGAAAAGCCACTTGAAAATAGGCATCCTTCAAATTAATGTGATGAACCAATCCCCAGGAAGGATGCACCTGAGCAAGTGGTGGAGTGTGAGCATTCTGAACCAGTTCTTGGCCAGGTATCTATTCAGAACACTCAGGTCCAGGGTTGGTCATAACCTGCTAGTCTTTTGGGAACAAGAAAATATGGGCTGTAGAACCCCCTTTTCATGGAACTGGCTCTAGAAGGGTTCCTGTCTCTGGAACAGGGGTATGAACTAGAATTAATTTCATATAACAGACAGTCTGGAGCAAATATTCATTAATTAATTTTATATAAGGCTTGTATGACTCACCAATGTGATCCTTTTTTCCCTTCTGAGCTGAGTAATTACTTATTTTTAGTGTAAATTGCATTTCCAGATCTAATTTGTATTACACAAAAAGCTACAATCTATGTGTATATGTATATGTAAAGGGTTAGGGCTATGAATACAATATGATTTGCAAGGTTTACTATATATTTTAGATGCACAGGATATTGTTTACAGTTATAGTGTTTTATTTTGCATATTTATATTTATTCCGGTCACCTCAGTTTTTTTTCAGAGAACATGTGTCATTAATTAAACATTTTCATCAGACTTCACCTTAACTATGATGGTCTGGATGTTACCCATGCGTGTCTGGGCTGAGATGTGCTGCTCCACTGCCCTCCGAGACTCTCGGACCGTGAGCAGAATGCGAGTGTAAGAAACAATGATGATTCCACATGGCACCAGGTAGCAGGCGATGAAGAGCACAGCGGTGTAGGAGCGGGCAACTGAGTTGTGATTGGACCAGGCCCAGTCAATACAGCAGGCAGTGCCATAGGGTTCAGGACCATACTGTCCCCAGTAAGCAAGGGGGGAGCAGGCGAAGACAAGAGCGTAAGCCCAAGCACACACTATTAACACACGACCATGCTCATAGCTGAAACGATTCCCTATAGATAAACAGATAAACACACGAGCCATTAATTGATTTTTGGTGAGATCCTCTCTTGCTGCATCATGTATCGTGGGCAACCTGAGAAGAGATTGTTGGCTTGAATATTAAACTTTTTCAAGCATCCATGACAGTATATACAGTACATGTACAGGACAGATTTAAAAAAATGTTTTAAACAAAGACTGGTTTCAAAATATTTTAGTCTTGAGGCCTTTAGACACCTGGGCATTTTTTGCAGTAAATCTTTCATTTTAATTACATGGGCACTAATGTAACTATACACACCAGCTGGAAAAACACTGCATCAACACGTCCCCGTTTTCAAGATCCACAACCAGCCATTTTTTTAAATTACATCAGATAAGAAAGAAAAAAGAAGGCAAGAGAAAAATCCAAAGAGCTGATGACGCAGCCGCAAAATTGACGCATAGGTGTGTAAAGGACTTTACAAATTTAAAACATGATCTATAGTGAAAGAATAAAGAAAATTTAAATCAAAGCAAAATTTGAAGTCATCGCAGGTGTTTTTGAAACCCCGGTCAGCTTTGAAATCTTTGTCTGGGAGAGTAAAATAACTAGCTTGTGTCTTGTTGCTGTGTTCAATCTTCCCATGGACGAGAATTTGTCCTTCTCAATCTCACCTCAAGGCCTCTACACACCGATCCAAATTTTCAATCAGAAGTTTTGTGTGACAACCGTCCAACCTGACGGTTGCAGTTTGCACTGCCATATTGGATCTGTTTTTCACAAAGAGAACCACCAATGAAAGCCTGCTCTGCAGTGTGCCTCATAGCTGGCTCTCTATTGCCCCTTTCATTCAAAATCCATTCAGTGGCGCTTCTATGTAGTTTTCTGATTCTGCTGTGCCTCCAGGGTCTGACCTGCCAATCATCCTGGTTCCCTTTCAGTCCAGATGTGTGTCGGTGGGAATCCAACTGATTGGGAACAACTTTCAATGGGAGAGACCCTGCCAAACTTTTAAAACGGGGAAATTAATTTGCAGGCGTAGGTGATTAGCAATGAACCGGGCATAAAACGGTGCGAACCTACGCTCAATCTACAATTTTCCTTGAACTGTGAGTTTCTCTTCCACTTAGATGCAAAATTGACGCATAGGTGTGTGAAGGACTTTACTAATTTATTTTCTTCAATGAACAAAACATGATTTATAGTGAAAGAATAAATTTTGCATTTCCTTAGCATTCCGCTGTTGTCCTCTGCTAGCCAAGATAGCAAATCCTCTGCTGAAGCTCACGTGAGATAAATAAGATAAGAGATACCATTTCGAGCATTGCCGGCAATGCTCTGGCTTCTGGCGAGCCTATGACTCGGCCTAGCTTGCATGATGTTGTGGGTCGAGCGGTGTCAGGCAATCCCTCGCGTCCTGTCTTGTCTGCGGATGAATCGGTTAGTGCTTTATGTGTGGGGCTGGCACCACACTGCGGTCCTCTGGGATGGTGGCACCCAGAGTGTTAAAGAAATAACTAGTTACCTGTCTGAGAATAGTGGACTTGTATGCCCTACAGTCTGGGTTGTATGATCCTTGGTCTCCGACGAAGACCCGACTTTGGCACAAGCTCCGCTGGCCATGGCAGAGAGCAGAGATGCTCAGACCCCTAATCTGATCATATCCCTGGGACCATCCCTTCACTGTGGACCCACCAGGGTAACCATTGGCATGTACAGACTCATACCCCTGTAAGCTGACCTGGGAGCCTGGCAGAAGATTTCCAGCAGAAGGTTTCAAGGCGTATTGCACACCCCTGTCCCCCAGACAGGCACCTCACACCTGCGAGAGGAAAACGATGCCCTTTTTGAAAAAAGGAGCAGTCGAACCGGTACCTCCAGCCCACATGGAACGTGGGGTCTATAGCTTGTCCTTCCTGGTCCCCAAGAAATCAGGTGTTTCGTGACCAATCATGGACCAGAGGTGTCTGAAACGCATCGGAGAGAGCATCATCTGTCTTGCACAGGTCGTCGTCTCCCTTCCCTAACGGTCTGGAGATCCTTGGGCTTTATGCAATTCGTGGATCCCCTCAGGGAATCTCTGAATGTGAGGTCACACCACGGACACCTCTCTGATCGGCTGAGGGGCCGTGTGGGATACCCACCAAGGATCCAGCTCTTGGAGCGAACGGCCGTCTCTGTGGCACATCAACTCTCTCGAGCTAGTGGCAGTGATACTGGCGTTACGGCGCTTCCGCCGTTTCACAACTCTCAGCAGCTCTTCATATGGTTGGGAGGCCAGCGTTGAGGGTCCGCAGTCTCCAAACAGCGATTAGCCCACGGGATTGTGGTTGCTAATCGGCTAGCTTACTAGGGGTGTAAGAAGTCCTGCCCACTTCGGTTGAGGGGCCACTCCATGTGTGGCATCCCGCCTTATGGACTTTGGCCTGGAGGCTCTCGCTGACCAACATATTTAGAGTTGCAGGCTGGTCAACACCCTACATCTTTGATGCAGGTTTGTTCCCTATGCGGTACTGAGTTGTGGCAGCTACCCTTAGGGAACCAGTGTGGGTGTGGCTTGCAGCGCCTCAGTTGCGCACTCAGTTGACATCTACCTCTCCTCTTCAGCATCTGATTAAGTGGAGCAGTCCGCTTTGCCAGGCTCTGTAAGGTGGTTTGGCCCGAAGGCCTGAACCCTACAGAACTAGAACGGGTTGAGGGGTGCACTTATTCTGGTTGCTCTCTCCTTCAACCAAGGACAGCTAATGCTCTTTAGTGTTGCGCGACTTCCCCGTCAATGATATTTCCGGCCAGGGGCAGAAGGAGTTTCTATTCAGGTTATACTACCGTAAGTTGCTAACCTTTTTAAGCTTAGCATCGGCCTGTCTGGAAGGACTTTGGGCATGTCGCTTTAAAAGGGGTTTCCCAATCTGTCGGATTCCCTCCAACACACATCTCAGGAATTGACTGAAAGGGAACGTCTAGGCTGCGTAACCCCTCGTTCCTCAAAGGAGGGAACGGGGACATATCCCCTAGCCATGCCCTGGAAGTTGATGGTCTGAGGTGCTTAGAGGTAAGTGGATTCAGCTCCTCTGAAAATCTTAGAATGAGCATGACGCCCCGGTTTTATACCTGGTTTATTGCAAATTAATTTGCCTATTTTAAAAGTTCGACCAGGTCACTCCCATGGAAAGTCTGATTCCCTCCGACATATCTCTCCGTTCCCTCTTTCAGGGAATGAGTGGTTGCACAAGTAACCTTGACAGTGCTACTCTAAGTTGTTGCTTAATGGGATTTCCCATAGGGTCCCAGTGTTTAAGTTGTCATCTGTGAAATTCCTACAGTTTTGCCACTCTGTTTTAGTTAACAAACTCCCTCTCTATATTTGTGGATTCAGATCCAATTCTCCTTAGTAATGTCAATGGGATGAGTCACTGAATCTTTCTCTCTTCAAGACCGATGCTGAGTCATAGACATTTTTGATACTGTTCTCTCAATTGAAAAGAGAATTGCATATTGATTTTAAGTGCAGAAATTCAACTGACATTAAGATAGCATTTTTAGAACAAAATATAAATAAAAGAATGGGCAAGTACAAAGCAGATTACCGTGAAGTGGGTAGCAGACTTTGAGGCAGCAAACAATGCTGAGAATGGTGAGAGTGGTCAAAGAGCAGATCCCGAACAGAACTCCACAGAAGGCATATATTAGACACACTGTTCTTCCATACAACCACCTGAACATAGAGCAGAATGCACTTTTTAGGAAATTTCCTTTTTTGCATTAAAAAAAGAGAAATAAAGTTAAACCAGTTAATTTGCTAACCAGGTCATGGCCCCAAGAACACGAGTGTTCTCATAAGAACAGCCCATTGAACACTGTAAAGACGGCACCAATTCAACAGATGGCAGTCGGTCACAGCTAAGAAGTCATATCGGTCAATCATCAGCCTCCACGAAACTGGTAGAGTAGAAACTGGTCCTATAACCAGAGGGTTGGCAGTTTGATCATAGCCGTGGCCATTCTCCTGTTGTGTCCATGGGCAAACCACTTCACCCACATTGCCTTGTATGGATGTGTGTCACTGGTGAAGTGTGATTGTTTGTGAGCAGGAGGCCATAGGCAAATGCTGGCAGACACTTTCTGTAAGACTGCCCCAGGGCATCAAAGGGTTACCAAGGTGCTGAAAACCACCACAGGGTGAATGTGGAGTGGGTGAATAATGCTCTGAAAATTTGTAAAATTGAGTTTTGAGCGTCTGGATAAGCGCTGTATTATATTGAAGCCATAATTACCCCACACAGAATGTCAGGAATCAAGAGTGAAAAATCCGTTGAGATTGCTTTTCTCTACATGATGGAAGATTTAAGACTTGTTCTAATCCTGCTGGACCTCTCTGCAGCCTTAAGCCAGCAGATGCTTCTGTGCACTCTTGCAGCACTCAACTGGTTAGGACCAGATCGCCTGGATCCTTCAAAGTTGATCTTGAGAATGGACGTGGTTAAGGCTCAGCAGTTGATCAAAGGAGTTCCTCGCGGTTCAGTCTTGGTCTCCTTCTCTCCAAATCCCATAGATTTAGAGAATACCGTTTGTAAACAATTATGCAGTTAGAACGTATCTATGCATGCCTTGGCAAAAAAGTATGTGGGAAGAAGAGGATAGGAAAGGTTTTTATGTCCTCACTCCAACCAACACGTTTGATCACCAGCAGGCACTGAAGTCTCCGGTTCTTCTGAAACTGCCATGACCCTGGCAGAATACTATAAAATTTAAACCAACTGGTGGAATTCCCGCTTATTCCAAACAGACAAACAGCTACTTTATAACTCACCTAGTTAATAATAAAGATTCTCTTCAGTGTATTCAGTTTCCCTATGCATACTCAGCCTATTGCAATTCCAAACAAAGAGGGGTTGCCATATTCATAAGTAAGAATATCACCCTTATTATTAATAACACTATTGCAGATCCAGAAGGAGATTTTTTTTTATATCTAACATAACCTTATCAATCATAGAAAACGGCATTGCTAGTATTTATGGCCCCAATGGTGACGACCCCTCCTTCTTCCGCGACTTCTTCACATGACTGTCAGCTTACTCTGGTGCCAAGCTCATAGTTGGTGGAGAACCTTGTACTCAACCCAGAATTGGATAGACTAAGTACAGCAGCAAATTGTAGAAAAAAAAATCAACACAGATTCTCAAACAGTACATGAATTAATTTGGTCTTTGTGATGCATGGCGCTCTTCTTATCCCACCTCAAGAGAGTACACTTTTCTCGCATCAGTTCACCACTCACAGTCACAACTAGATTACTTCCTAGTAAATAACTCAGTACTGTCAGACATCGCTACTTAAAGACCAGGACTTTATCAATTATTTCACAAGAGAATGGGCAACCTTCATGGAAATCAACGACAGTTTGTTTTATGTTTTTCAGTTAGTTATGTTAGGTTTTTTTTTGCGCTGATATCAGGATGATTTCCTTTTCGTTTTCTGCTAAAATATCTTACAAATAAGTGGATGCACAACACTTTTGAACAAACACCATCATTTATTAAACAGTGACTTAAACTGCACAAAATAAATAAGAACAACTTTATAAGTAAAAATAAATTAAACTGAAGTTAGTTAGCATTTCAGTAGTTTACCTTTACCTTCAGCCTATAATCCCAAGAATACAATAACTATTAAAAAAAGGCTCTAATTGAAAAAAAAAACATTCACTAATATGTTGTTTATATGTTTTGTTGTTAACAGATTGCTTCAAATTACAAACCAAATTAACATACTCTTGTAATTAAAATAAATAAATAAAAACACGTCATGCAGCACAGCTTTGTGTGCAAGGAGAGTGCTAAACCCCGAGACAGGTTTGTTGAGATATAGTCATTAATCACATCACTTCATTATTTATTTATTTATACACATCATATCCAGATCACAACAGAAGTCTATACCTTGTTCTTACAAACTAAATATATAAGAATTCACCGCTGCTGTCTGCACACACGCGCGATCACATGTCTGTGTGTGTGTTTCACGTAGATGTACACGTTGGCACACACGCACGCACACCCATCAGTAAAAGTCATGGGGCAATGTAACACAAACAAATAATACAACTTTTCAATTCCCTTCTTGACTGAAGGTTCACAAACGCACACAATTTGTGAGAAGATGGATGTTCAACATACCTGTGGTTGATGCTGGAGGTGATGGCAAGGGGGTAAAGGCTGAGGGTCATGCCCAGGTCACTGATGGCCAGGTTAACAATGAAAAACTCTGCTGGTTTCAAAAGGTGCTTCTTCTTATAGGATACATAAAGCAGCAGGCTGTTTCCACACAGAGAGCAAACACCTACACGGAGGATAATGAGAGATGCCTTGTAAAACACAGAAGATTCTTCTGGAATCTTTCATCAGCCAATTTGCTCTGTTTGTTTCTGAAACACCGCTGAGCAAAATCACTGTGCTGCCAAATCCCACATTGTTCCCTGATGAGTTGTAGATGTACATCTTAAAAAGTTTGAAGACACATGTCTGGCTATTTAGAATAATATATGCTTTAAACACGGCTTTCCAAATTGTTCATTGACTTCTTGACCCCAATTATGATGTCTCTTAGATTTACGCTCATTACTGACAGCCGTTTTTAGAATGAACTTTAGTTTCTGCTTTCAGTAGCACTGAATACACATCACATGCTCTACCAAATGTTTGGATACAGTTGTATTACTTTGTTCGGGTGGTTTCATTATTATAAAAAGTGCATAAAACCACCGCAAAATAAATTTACAAGTAAAAAAATAAAAAAGAAAGAGTTATAATAAATAATTTCACACAGCGGATGACTCATGTATCACTCAAGACTACATCCACATTGTGAACTTTACAGACGGTGACTTTTTTAGATGTACGGGGTGATTCAAAAAGAATACCACAACTTTGAAAATCAAGATTTCTGCAAAGAAGAAAAGGTCATTTGTTCACTATGAAAAGATTACTAATGAAAACTTATTGTCTGAAATTGGTTCAATCCCTTTCCAAAGCTGATCAGGTGAAAAAAACTGAGTTCTGCCAGTTTGTTCTTGAGCAAGTAGAAATTTGTTTCAAAGCTAGCATTTAGCGATGAAGCTACATTTCACACAAACGGGAAAGAATCCACAAGAAACAATTTGGCATGCATGTGATTCACCTAAGTTTTTCTCACACGGTCGGCGGAGTGAAGCCAAACCGTTACAATCGCCCCCCATGATGCTGGCTGCAGAATAATTGCCATCCAATACAAGTCTATGAGAAAAAGCTGAACTTTAACCTTTAGACGTCTCTGCATGGACCGGTGCATGTGGCCATTACAGCGTCATTTTTGAATTGAAAAGGAATGACAAAATCCACTTGTTGTTTAATATGGATTTCAAATTTAAAGTGTGTTTCAAAAAGAAAAGGTTATTAGTTTTGATTAGTTTTGAACAAACTTTACAAAAGTTATGATGCATAATTTGCAAAGTAATTTATATTTAAATTAGAATAAATGTGTGATCTGAAAAGGGTCTGTTTCAGTTTCATTTTTAGACCCCAGGTCTGTACCATAAGTGACATCTAGTGGTGTAAAGAATGGATAACTCTTTGACATAGAAGACCTGTCATAAGGGCTCATTTTCCCCAAAATCCCCACACAAAACAAAGCATAATGGAACAAAAAGTGCTTGGAACAGTGGATAAGGTTTACGAGAGAATCGTACAGAATTTTCACGTTGTGAGATAGATCATTTACGCTGCCAAAGATCAAATTCAGAGAAGCCATCTCAAATTCTTGTTTATAATTACAAATGAAGGCGTATATAAGAGCTGCATGAGAGGGGCATGTGAGAGCCAGATTCGAGGCTGTAATTGGTTAAAAATGGGCTAGAATATTACATTGTGATGACTATCTGCATCACTTTGTGTCCTGATTGGATGGTTGCCATGATGTCATCCGCATATATTATCACTAAGGCGATGATGTAGATTAATGTTGTGTTATAATGATTATTTTGTGTTTTCATGCACACAAATGTGTATAAAGGTGTAAAATTAGAAATGTACAAAGTTGTATTGTGTAGTTGTATGGCATCATGCATTGTGCAGCAGGATGAGGCACCACTCGTAAGCGTCGCCCAACGGCTCCTCACTGCTGTCTTAGAAGCCCTCACCTCACCCCCTGTGATTTTTGTCTATGGGGGTAAATTATGGTGTTTCTACCAGATAACATCGAGAAACTAAGAGAAAAAATTATTTACAGAGTCTAGGGTTAGCCTGAGGTTTTTGATTGGTTGAGCTTTTTGAATGTTTCATTAACTTTTTTACAATGTAGGGCTTTTCAGGACAAAGGAACGATGAGTTAGGGGGAAACACGTATCCTGCTGCATCCACAAGGGTCCAATGTGTGGATTTTTGCAATACTTTAATAAAAATTTTTCATTTGGAAGAACTTAGATATCCAATGAAAAGCGGTGAAACAATATTATCACCTTAGTGCTTGGAATCAGAATGAGCTTTATTGCCAGGCAAATTGCACATACGAGGAATGTGTTTTTGTGCAGAGGCACTACAGTGCAACAGATTCACAAGACAAGACAAAATACAGGTAATAAAAAATAAAATCTAAATACAAATTTATAAAATAGACATTCTAACACAGTATAAAAATAAGAAATAGATATAAAATATAAAATCAAAAATAAACATTAAGTAGTGCAAGTGGAAATATGTGCAAAACTTATAAATAGGTGCTTACTTCAGGTATTGGCAAGCAGGTACATTAGGTCCCATCATCCAATTCTAATGGAGTAAAACAACAGTAGAGGCAGAGTGACCCAAGAATGGATTCCCTGGCTAATGAAAAATATATTTCTCTATAACCTCACCCTGAATCCAAAGCAATTTCTAATGAATATGTAGTTTCTATTAAAAAACATCCATAAAATGAACCTTTTGCACAAGGTGTCAATCGATGCAGCAGGAAAAGGTTAAATAAAGTAATTATGGTTGTGTATTTTCACTGAACAGGGACAGAATATTAGGTACATGGTAGTGCTTTTGTGGTCAGAAATAATTATGTTCAAAATAACAGCTTATTATTTGGTCTCGTGAATTTCTTATTATGTCTCAGATTTATCCTGATCACGTTTATACAGCAGATGCTATGACTATTTAGATTTAAGGTTTATGTTAAGCTTGAACTTTAAATGAGGGGAAAAACAAAGCTAATGCAAAGTATTTCCTTCCAATTCAGAGCACATTCATAACATTGACTTTGAACAAATTGGATGTCAACGTACTCCTGACCTACTTAGATCAAATAAAAAATCACCTTGGACAAAAGGGAAATGAAAATACAATAACTCTGTGACCACTTTTCATAGCAGTCTCATTTCAGTTGTGAACCTGGAATACTGTGCTCAAAATCTTGTGAAAGCTATATTTTCGTAAAAGCAAATTAATGAAACATTAATGCCTTACACAGACTAACAAATAAATACAACACAATGATGAACACTGATGATTTTAGTTTACAGATCATTAATGCTGCTTTTTAAACAATATCTCCTTTTTTTACCAATGGTTCAAAACAAGCCAATCAGGTAATTCGGTGTATAGAACCTTTTCATTGGATAAAATATGAATCCAAACATTGCAATACACTGTAAAAAGTTTGACAAGGTCTAAAGGAGGGGGAGACCTTTAGCTCTTTTACACAACTATGTGAAAACTTTACATTATGATTTTTTAGGATTGTGACATTATATACGATGGGACCCCGAACTAATACGGAAAAGTCCTGTAAATCTAACTGAACATGGCATACCTACCAAAAAGCATATAGCACACCAAAATTAATTGGAATAGAGGACAAATCAGACAACTCCTTATATGTTAAAATAAATTGGGTACTAGAATTAAACACTACTAGTGGGACCGAACCGGCATCTGTGCTGGGTGACATAGAGCATTAGCAGTCAGGGATGGAATGGCAGCTTGACCCGTAGCTGAGTAAGCTTTCGTCATGTGAGCAGAAAAAAAACTTGCCTGCTTGGAAGGGATGCTTGGGCAAGACAGCTAGGAGGCGGCACTCTTGGTAGACATGTGCATCGCAATAGCTAGGTAGCCCTAACTGCCCCTTCAACCAAGTTAGTGAATGGGGGAGGAGCTAAATCCTGTGACAGACATGGGAGCCTACCAGAATTTTATTAGCTACTCATGCATATCTGAGAAGAAAGGCACAGGAGGTACGAGGGGAACTGAGCTCTGACGCTGTCCCAAAACCAGTCATCCAACCGTGTAGGAGCCTGGTCAGAGGGCGTAGCACCTGTAATCAGACCACCAGAGCATTACATCAGAGAGCATTGTGGACACTTCAAGTTCTGAATCAGCACGTGCTACCCTGGAGGGTGGAAGATCTGAATCAGAAGATTGATACGACACATCCCTTTCGATGGTACGAGGGATTTCATTCTCAAGGCGTCAGAGTAACTTGATCAAGTGAATTTTCATAAGATGCCAATAAATAAGGACAATAAAGAGCATCCTTCTGACATGGGGAGAGTCTGGTGCACTATAACAATTGTATCTCAATGAAGATCACAACAGGGATTCAGTTACATGATAAAAAAAAACTCAGGATCAAGCAAAAAAAACCAAGGGTGAGCAGGAAGCCAGAGGAACCTCTCCAATATGGTGCACTCAGACTAGTGAGCAGCAGGGAGCAGGAAAAGAATGAACATCATGGAGGCCTCTGTGAGTGATCTCTGGTGGATTTAACTTCAAACAGCAGGGGCTGTAGTAGCCATAGAAGCAGAGATTGGAGAGAACGCAACTCTATTGAGCAGCAATTGTGTGGGTGAAAAAGTTTGGTTGATGCCTCAGCTCGGAGTCGATTGTACAGACTTGTTAAGCTGAGGGTTTGGTAATGTATTGCACATGACTTCTCTAGAAGAGCTTCTTGAAGAGCACATAATATCTCACCTTGTATTAGCTGAGCAGTACCAGAAGATGACAAACCAGTGTTACTCCAGTCATGTAAGAACACCCCTAGCTATACTTTACATGGGCCCATTAAAATAGAACAACTGTATCCGATTGCGATGAAAGAATTAATAATGTTGACATTGTAATAAGGTTGGGTCACCTTTCTTTGTCACTCAACGCAATTTCTCAAACGTTCTACTTTGCCAACCCCTACCCAATGCTAACTGAAAGTAAATGTTAAAATGTAAGATTGCAGAAAGCAAACATAACCTAATCATTATGCATTCCTAAATACCGTACATCGATCCGTCTGTTTGATCATTAAGAAAGCTATTTGTTTGATGTGCGGTCCTGAATCACTTTTTAAGGTGTTTTAAGGTGTGCATTGCCAATTTTTATTTGGTTATTGCTAGAGCAACGCTATTTGTATATTCATGCGATTGTTGATGTTTGTATAATGAATTTCAGGAGGAGTTATTAGGGCTTACCACAGGTGCCATCCATTGTGCTAATCAGTCCATGCCAACAAAAACCAAATGAACCGATTGTCCACTAACTTCGCCAGAGCTACCTCCTACCTCCTTCCACCCTGATGCCTCTCGTGGGGGGTATACTTCACAGACCTTTATCTGCTCCCAAACAGCCTGCCTGTACGTTTGTACCATAGACTGTTAAGAAATATGTAAGACATGACGCCGCCTACTGCCATTGGGCAAATATGAGGTCAAATGCGGAGCTGTCCTGGATGCTGCCATTGATGGGTGCACATGCGCACACACAACATCCTGATGAGGATGGACTCATCATTTCAGAGCTTTACCTAGAGTCACAAACGCCCCTCTCACTCTCATTTGAGAACAATTTCTTAGAATTTGACGTTGTTTTTCTCACAACGTGTCAGAGCTTCAGTGAGCTCTGTTTAGTGAAGCTGTCATTAACATGGCCCCGCTTAGATGAGGGGTCACACTGTGAGCAACACGAAAATAAAGTTAAAACAATAAAAAAACTATTGAACTTTGTTCACTGTATAGTTTACTTTCTAAAACCATGAAAACTGTTCGTGTTGTAACCAAGTTGCTTTTTTCCCATTGACTTTTTTTGGCGGAAATCATTCTGGAGCCAAGGTCATGAGTGCAATCACCATGGCTTGGCTTCACTGCGCCAGCCATGTGAGACACACTTGATTCGTACCAGCTTCTCATGCTCACAATACTAGGCAGGTCCAGAAAATTAACTGATGGAGGGTACGTCTAACTCAATCAATCTTTATGCCTATGTCTGTACAGTTATTGTGAATCATGATTTGCATATTTGCTTCTAGGAGTTTTTTGTACCACTTTTGGACCTGTGTTTTGTACATGAATGCATCCTGTAATTGTTGTTTTGAGACTGGATATCATTCTACATTAACTTTCAGGCCTTCACATAAGTGCACATTAGGGGTGTAACGGTACGCTAAAATCGTATTCGGTTCGGTACAGTGTCTTGGAGAGTTCGGTTCGGTTTATTAGGTTCGGTACAAAACAATAAGAACTTACATATTCTTTATTTTGAAAAGCTGCCAATACACAGTAGAATTCTTGCATAAAATAAATAAAAGTGACACATTTGGGTGATATTTTAAATAAATTGCACTCTTTATAAAGAAAAACACATTGTTTTAAAAAAAAAATGAAATACTGCAACTAGTTAGGATAAATAGGATAGATGAACCTATCCACATTTTCTGAAGAGAGCACAGACCTGGTTGCAGTGACAATATCTCCAGCAGTAGAAAATGTTAGATGTGTTGCCTGCCCGATCTCCGTGGAACAATATCGGCATACAACTTTAAATTTATCCACTCGTCTATCCCCGTTATGTATTTTAACAGAGAAGCCAAAGTGTTCCCAACAGGAGACCGTAGTGAGGTGGGAGGGTCTTCAAGCTCTGGCTTCTCTTTCGCTTTTGATATAATTCCATTTTCCTACTCGCGCTCGTGCTCGTCACTCAATAGCGTCCGTGCGGAAACTTGCCTTGGAACATTGTTCCGCTGCGCTTAATATCGCGCTAATAATAAATTTAAATTATTATAAAAATACAGAATACCGAAAGAGGATGGACTTCCTGTGACGTACGAAGCGGAATAGGTGCAGAGTTTCATGGCGGCACGTTAAAAAATTCTAACAAATAGATTAACACAGTTTTCCGCCCCCAAAATTTGCATGAGGTTGCGTAAATATTTAATTTAAACAACTTGTAAAATTTAAAACACTTACCGCGCCACTCTGGATAACTTGGAGGAATACATCGACGATTGTTTTGATCAATACGCGATGGGCAGATCAAAGAAGAAAGCTAGCCCGGCAGCTTCTGCTACAAACACGACGCCATCAAGCAAGCGACAGCGTCCCTCGGATTCACCTGGAGACTCCCAACCTGACGGAGGACTGAGGGAAATCCTGGAGTCAATTGAGCTGCGTCTGGCAAGCTTTGACGCCCGTTTGGCCTTAGTGGAAGTTCTGCACCGGGAGTTCACAGCGATCCGCGAATCGCTGGAATTCAGTCAGCAACAGGTTGTAGAACTTTCTAAAGCGAACGAAGCCCTGAAGACACACGTAAATACTCTCTCTGAAGACGTAGCCCGTCTAAACGGAGAGAATAAACGCATTAAAGAGACCATGCTGGACCTACAAGCGCGCAGCATGCGCGACAATCTCGTCTTCATGGGGATCGCGGAGAAACCGGAGGAGAGCGTGGAAGAAACAATTCATCAGTTCATAAAAGACAAGCTGAAGATAAAAGAAGAAGTTGTTGGACGGATCAAAATTCACCGCGCTCATCGCCTGGGGGGAAAAAAAGCGGATGATCAGCGACCACGACCCATCGTGGTAAAGTTCGCTGATTTCAAGCAGAAAGTGCTTGTAAAGTCACACGGTCGTGAATTAAAAGGCACGAACTTCAGCGTCAACGACCAGTACCCCCGGGAGATCCTGGACAGGAGAAAGCGTCTCTTTCCATTGAGAAGAAGGTTCCTGGACCAGGGATGTAAAGCTGTGATAAGCGTGGACCGTTTATACGTCAACAACCAGCTATACCGCGACAAAGAAGCTACCCCGTGGCTCTACTAATTTCAGGTGGTCAGATTTTTTAATAATAATGTCATTTTCACCTCTGTATCAACACGACAATGCACCGTCTCACAGGTAAGAGCTGTTTATGTCCTTACTATTAATAATGAGTATGCAGGATGTTCGTCACTCCTTTTGTGCTTTTGTTCTCTCCTTCACTCTTTTCTTCATTTTTGGCACTCTCAAAAACCCTTTCCCTTCCATCACACACTTCCTTACACTTATTTCATTTTTTCTCTGCCTGATAAATACACAATTTATTAATCTATACTATCCTCGAGCACTGATAAACAGATGCTCCATAACTCACCTAGTTACTAATATAGACTCACTTCATGAAAAGCAGCTAACAAACACGCATGTATTCCGGTTCATGCCAGCACTAGCCCTGTGTACTTGCATGAATGCCCAGATTAACATGTACACAAGCTCTGCTAACACAAACCAGCCAATCAACTAACTATGACATCAC
>SRMA01027136.1:0-62385 GCA_007224835.1 Danionella cerebrum | reverse complement strand
AGGATGGTTCTCTGGCAGTGTGGTCCATTATTTAATTTTTTTAAATACTTTATTTTGATAATACTATTTAAATAACTATGATGTGGTTAAAAAAATGTGAACGCTACTGTAGCTCTACCTCCACCACATCTGTTGTCATTTGATACGTTTACATTGCTGCACTAAAATGTAGTTTTTCTCATTTGTGACAGTTCAGTTAAATGTCACTTCAAAATAAAGTTGAAAAAAGAAGTATGCAAGGATATTTTTGTCAAACTTTTCAGAGAATAACTGAAAACGTACTTTATTGTGGTATATCGTGATATATATCGTTATCGTGATATAAAATAATCCATATCGTGATATATAATTTTTCCATATCGCCCAGCACTATATTGAATATTTGCTTGCGGACATGCGTTTCTTTCCCTGACCTCTGCCTTTTCCAACCGTGAAACTAATCATAATACATACCAGAGTTATTCAAATGACAGGTTCACAAGTTCACAAGCGCACACTGAACCGTTCGGTATAAAACTGAGTAATGTGACGTCCCTAGTTCCCAAAGATGCGTTCTGCTAAGATTTAAAACAGGCGTAGAATTCATATTTCAGTTCATAATACAAGTGAAGTCGCTAGCAGAACATTTCTGGAGTGACATCATACATATCCAAATGTCTCCGCCATGAGCAAAACAAACACCAACACTGAGTGATTAATCAAAGCAGTTCATAAATTTAACCATCTGTGTCACCATTCTTTTAGCGGAGTACAAAGAATAGACAATAACATAAGATCAACGATAGGAAACCAAAACTCAAGCAAAGAAGTCAATTCAGCCAAACACTGCTCACTAATCTTCATTTCAATTGAACACTCAGGTGCACAGAGAACTCTTATTTATAGCTTAATAATCAACAAATGTACAGTTTGTATCACAAACATTTCCAAAAGAGGATCAGAAACTGAAAGTAATTCATTGTGGTTTGACAATACAGCGCTGCTTTTGTTTCCACTGAAGTGAAACTAAAACCTGTGAACCAGTCAGATTGACTTATAGGGACATTTTATGTTGTCATGATTGCCCCCAGAAAATTAAATGAAACCTTTAAAAATTATTCCTGAAACCCAACTATTAGCTTTAAAAACAAACAAAAAAAGAAAACAGATCAGTCCTCTTTGCTGTGGTTAACAACGCAAAGGCTGTGGGTTCAAATCCTAGGTCAAATGCATAAATTTCCATTTCCATTCAACCTCCAAAGACACTACAACGGTGGAACACAACAGGGTTCCTGGGCTCTTCTTCTGCCACCTCTGAAATGTAAAAATGGTTCAATTTGCAGACATTTTAAAGCTCATTTGGATTGAGTAAACATTGATAGTGGTAGGTTTTGAGTCAGTTGTTGGCTGAAGACAGATTATGTTCTAGCATCATCCAGTTTTTCAACTTTTAAGAGGACAACCAAAGTTGCCAAGAGGATCCCGGACTATTCACCTATTCCCCGGATCTGGTAATGGCACATTTAGCATCAATCGCTGAATCTGATTCTAGTAGAAGTATTTCAGTGTAATATAATCAAAAGCTTCCATATTTATACCATATTTTCTTTAACTCTTTTAGACTGATTAATAATGCATTTCTCTAACTGGCCAAGAAATGGTTCTGCACCAGTATTCATTCTGGAAAAGACAGAGCTGTTTGATGAAGTGAAACCTCTGATCAGCGTCTCATCAGCAGAGCAAGGCGTTTGATCAGCAAAAGCTCTAAGATGGGAATGAAGGCGGATTATTCCCCCCGGCTTTCAGATGCACGGCTTTAGGCACTATATGTCACATGGGCATTCTCAGAGGCAAACGTGTAAAGACGACCAACTGTGGGACATGCAAACAGGGACAGAGCAGATGGCATGGAGTTTGGTCAGACAATGGAGTGCACAAGTTAAAAATACAAGTGCAGCCAGATCAGACGAGTAATTATACACACTGTTAATCCAAACTAAATATTGATTTCCCCGAACAACATTTGGGAATTATTCTGCAAAAAGGCTACATAATCAATTAAACAGACGCTCAAGTGTTTTTGATATACACTCATTCAACCTATACCCCCAAGAAAACAAATAGGGATTTATCATTTTTATACCTATTCAGCCATTCTCCTCTTTTAGCAGTCTTTTAATGATACGCATACTAATATTCAGCAAAAGGTATTCGATTTGGTATGTATGCGGAATGGTTCAGACTGCAACTTTTAGTAAAAAAAAAAAAAGTGGTGTATACAGCGAACCCTTGCTGCTTCGCTGTTCGACTATCGCGGCTTCACGACTTTGTGGATTTTTCCATTAGGTATGTATTAGGGGTGTAACGGTTCACGGGGATGTATTGAACCGTTTCGGTGCGGCCTGTTCAGTTCGGTACACTTGCGTACCATTTCAGTATATTTTTTTAATTAAATAATATCAATTTAATTATTAGCGCGATATTAAGCGCAGCGGAACAATGTTCCTAGGCGAGTTTCCGCACGGACGCCTTTTATTCACTATAAAAGAACATGCCAGAAACACAAGAATGGATATATTTTTTAAAAAAAAAGAGCGAAATGGACACCTTTCTCTTGAGGGTCAAAGACAAAAGGAAAAAAACTAAATGAAACTTGAAGAAATGCAAACACCCTTCCTCATCACATTATTTCATTCATTCATTCTCATTCCCGCTTATTCCCTTTCGGGGTCGTGGGGGTCTGCCGGTGCCTATCTCCGGCACACATTGGGCGAGAGGCGGGGGTACACCCTGGACAGTTCGCCAGTCCATCACAGGGCACACATTATTTCAGATTCAATCTTTTCTACTTCACATTTAATAGAAATGGAATATAAATGTCAAAGAATCCAAAACCAAAATAAAAAATTATGACAATCAAAAACTAAAAAAAAAAACAGAAGTCATGAAATCACTTCCTCTCTCTGTTTTCATCTAAGATATCACTCAGGCGTTTCAAATTGACTTCATCTGCAATCTTGGAGTGCAACAAAAACTTAAGAATGAACAAGGGTGAAATCAGGGAAGGGTTTGAGTAATCAATCTGAGGAGTCCCTCCACAACAATCTGCTGAGCAGATCTCTCACAAACAAACAACAAAAGAACCATTGGCTGCAAAAACAAACGCACCACACTCAAGAACAAAAACTACATTGAATAGGTCCACGTAATACCACCAAGCCGAATCCTATTCTGATTCTAGGGCACAGTTTCTCCACTTAATGGTCAAGACCCAGAAGTGGATTTTTATGAAGAGTTTCTGTTATAAACACATTCTGAAATAAAATTGCAAGCAGCGAGCAATAGGCTAGGGTACCTCTGGAGCCATCGCCTCTTGGTGGCCAGTATATCACACTACACACTCTGGCCAATCATTATTTAGGAGATTTATTCAAGTGAGAAATGATCAAAATCAGACATTGTAAAGCTAGTTATTAACAACTTCCTGCTTCATGGCGAAATATCGAAATACAGAACACCGCCAAGCACCAACGGTTCCACAAATTCCAAAAAAACTTTGCACTTTAACATTTCAGAGGCCTTTAGATGAGACTGCTACAGTTTCATATTGATCATATGAAATCACTTGGAGGAGTTTGTTAAATTATGAAGTTTTAAATTAAAAATTTTTTACCAAAAAATATGAAAAAGAACTGACTTTATTTGAAAATTTTTGACAGCCGCCGTGCACACAGTTTAACGAAGTCAAATTCTTTCAACTCTGACCAAACTCACCAAAAATCCCCAAAGCATTATACTCCCACCACCAAGCTTCACTGTGAGAACAGTGTTCTTGGTGTTTAACGCTTCTCCATTCTTTTCCTAAAGACAACATCTTCATGAACAACAAGCTCTGTTTTTGTCTCGCCCGACCAAAAGCATTTTTCTAGTATGATTAACCTAGCAAGCTTCATTCAAAAGCGGAGTGAATGTATAAATGTAAGCTGGTATGAGCATACTATTTACTTCACACACGTTCCTTTTAGATCAAAAAAACTAAAAATAGTTTTTATTGAGATACTTGTGTTTACTGATCTTTTCTTACATCCCCATTTTTTTACCTGCTAAAAGTAACTGAACTGTTCCCAGCAGCCAAATTATATTACAACCCTAGTATATATTTAGAAGCTTGAAGGATTCGTTTACCTTTTAAAGACCTACTGAGAGCGTACTCCACTGCTTCACAGTCACACTATAAGTGTTAGGAGAGGTTCTGCACACTGTGTTACTGTTCAGTGTCTTTTCCGAGCAATCATTCCCACATCATTAAGGATGCACTCCAGAGGAACGCAATGTTCCATCCCTTAAGCCCTTGGTTCATCCAACAAATAAAACAAAAAAAAAAAGTCCACAATTGCTCAATGTACTGAAAGACACAACATAATATGTTTATAATTTACCATTAAGCTCACTTTACACCTTCAGGTGAGAATCTACTGGCATTTCTAAAGAACAACACAGCCATCTGCTCTTAAAATTAACTCACGACTAAAAATACACTCTGAGGTACACTGGAAATGGCATTTCTCCAAGGCAACGCAAATAATAGGCTTATGTAAATCCTATGTTGCATTAATGTTCAAGCCTCTAATTGTTGAACATGAAGGGTTGGTTGCAGTTAGTTCTCTTTTGGTTCTTGACAAACTATAGTGATTTTAAAAATTCAGTGCAGAAGATTGTACAATTGGAACGTACTGTGAGAGTTGGCAAGTTTCACCGAGCTACTTGTATATTAATCACTCATTTGTGAATTCTTGAGGATAATTTAAACATCCTGGAGAGGAATACCTCAACGCCAGATGCCCCAGCTCACAAACACAAATGCAAGAGAGAGCGAGAGGCTGTGAGACCACTATAAATAGCCTACTCTCCTTTCGCTGGCCTAGGGGCTTGTGTTGCTTTTAACTTGAGCTCTAAACAAACCCCTTTGCTGACTGAGCATGTTTTAAACGATGAAGTTTGAACAGTCATTTGTGATAAAAGGATGAAATTCAATCACCACAGAAGAAATGTAGTTTCTTAATATAGTATATTTTATGCTTAATGTAGTATATTTTATGCTTAATGTAGTATATTTTATGCTTAATGTAGTATATTTTAAGCAGGAAATTAGAATTTTATTTTTGCAGAAGAGAGTTAACCCTTAGAGTTCTGGGGCCTTTTAAGCTTTTTTTTTTTACTATTTTACAATTTTCTCTTATAAATTATCTTTAAAATGTTTTTGTGGCAATGCTTGATAACTTTTTTTTTTGTAAAACCCCAACTTCCCGTTTTTAGAAATATTTTTTTCATTAAATTGCACAATATTGTGCATTTTCAGGTTTGTTGTGGAATTAAACACAATTCAGAGAAAAAAAAACCTGAAAAATGCAAAGATTGTATGTTTATTCCAAATATCAAAAGATCATAAAAACCCCTAAAAACACAAGCCATATCACAGGTATTGTAGTTCCAAGGGTTATCACTTCTTTTATAACTAGATGGCACCAATCAGGGGTCTATAAAACAAAACCGAAAGAGGATCACGCATTTTAATTTATTTATATTTTTATTAATTTAGGAACTGCAGCTCAACAATAATCATCACAAATAAAATGTTCAAAAACAAATCCTTTTAAACTTAAAAAAAATGCAAATCAGTAATTAAAACAAAATATGACCATTTGTGACAGTTCTAAAAATAAATAAATAAATGCAGTCATTTTAGCAGCTCAAACATTTTTGTAGGCATGCTCAATTTTTTTACCCAATTGTAATCTTATCCAGGTTAAGATGCAGCAGTGTGACTATATTCACCTTTCCTGGATTACGTTTGCAGCGGTGAGGTACGAGGATATGTCCTCACTTTCACAACATAAAATAAATGCACGTACCGTAAGAACGGTTTAAGTTTGTTTGTTTGCTGTTTTGAGACAGTCATTTAAAACCGCTGTAAACTTGGAAACCTGTTATTCCATTGAGCCTATTCACGTCATTCTGACTTAGCGGTAATTCAAAACAGTGGTGAGCGCAGACTTCTATGGGTTAAATAGATTGTTATTAGTCTTTAAGCTCCAAAATGCTGCACAAATAACCAAAGATGTCGCATATATGATGCATAAACACAGTGTTCAAAACAACGACCCATACCATTCTGAAGTGGATCATGAAAATACTCATTATGTAAATTGAGGTCGACCAATAAGGGTTATTCTATGGTTGATATTTGAAAATCTTTCTTTAGATTAGATTCAACTGTATTGTCATTATATAAAAGACAACAAAATGCCGTTTGGATCAAACCAGAAGTGCTATAGCAGGAAACTACAGGATACAGGTGTGAGTTATATTAAAAATACATGTAAACATGTATTAAATATAATAATAATAATAAATAATACTGACTAAATGGCTAATTGTCCAATAAAATGGTTCAATGAAATTTCAACCATCTAGGAATGAAAACACACAAACCAAATTATCTATTGTTGTTAAGAAACATCTGTGCACTTCATATTATTACGGTGGCCCTACATAACACAAATCAATTTTTGCACACAAAAAAAAAGACTACTGAAAATCATAAACAAATATATATTTAGCAAACACTAAATATTTAACACACATTTATCAAATCATTAATATTTACATCGAGTGTGTCTGGGATTATAAGAAGAGACAGAAGGATTTGAATCAATCAGAAGATCTGTGGTTAGTTCCCCATGATGTTTGAAACAATCTACCTGGAGAGTTCGTTAAAGAAAAAAAAATAACTTTGTGCACGTCTACTGAGAAGAATTAATACTGCTTTGAAAACAAAGGTTGGTTGCACCGTTTAATTGATGAAAATAAATTATTAGCACTTCCATTTTGTGTATTCTTTGCGTATTGAACATTTGCACAGTACTGTAAGTGTAAAATGTATGTTATAACAATGTTTAAAAATAACTAAACTCCACTGGGTTGCACTTCAATGCGACTTTAATATTAATGTGCAAGCAATTTGTTCAAAAAACACCACTTCTTGTCATTTTGTTTAGCACTTTCATAACAAAAACACACCACTATTGTGTGTTTGAATTGCTGAATATTTGGAACCAAAAAAGTGGAGAGTTCTTTTAATAACCAGAAACAATTTCCCTGGACTGTCATAAACAGACTGTAGTTTGCGGTGTTTTGATGATTTTTATGTTGTGAAAAAGGATTTTTATTCAGAGACCAATCGTTTGACTCCATTATTATTATAAGAGGGTTCTTGATTTCCTTGAGCATGTAAGCACTCTTTAAATAGAAAAATTGGTTACATTTCAGCAAATGCTAATTTAGGGGAGGTTTTAATCTTAAAATCAAGTATTTGTTGCTTTCTAGATCACCCTCCAGGTCACTTACTGGTAATGGACTAAAACCAGGACGAAATGTTCTGTTTGTGTCTAGTAAGAGAGCCTGGGGCATTCAACACAAGAATAGACAAGACTATTGTACATTTTAGACACAACCTAACCACAATGTGAAGAGGTCAGTTTTTTAAACACGTTATTATTTCACTCATTGCCAAAAGTAATAAGCAAACGATTTGTATTATTTAAGAAAATAAACGTGTTAGTGACAATACATCTAATTAGGTAAACAGTTACTTTAATTGCCTTGTCTATAAACAGCTGCGTGTACCGCGCAACAAAAACAAACCAAGTAAACTCACCGCTCGCAGGAGGGAGGGAAACAGCGAGAAAGCACGCTGTAAGAAGCGAGAAACTAACACAAAAGCTTGAAAAGGTTCTCATGTCGAAGCTTTTTGTCGAATTTTGGAGTAGTTCGTTTTGAATTCGTTCGCAGTTATGACTACGGAGAAGATAAGAAGCGAGAGAGAGACCGTTTGTCCGCTACCACGTGTATCCCTGGTCTCCTCCAATCAGAAGCTGTTTTTAATCATAGCCCCGCCTTTGGCCACGCCTTTATCCAGTAGCGAAAGAGGGAGCGTTGCTAGAATGACCAGAGAGGGTAAACAAATTCAAAAGCAGCAGAGTTTACATTGAGAGAAAACATTTGGTGACACCAGTCATTTTGTTGTGTTTAAAAGAGAACACATAAAAAATATTTATGTGCTCTGTAGGCCTTGATGGTTGAAGGAATTTCTTGACATGAAACATCTATTACACACCATAAAGACCAGCGATATTTTTAAACAAACATAAAATCGGTTCAAAATAAAAGAATCTGTATACTAATTGGTTTTCATTGTTTGTATTATTTTTGTTAAATTTGCAACGTCACTGGAGCATGGTTTCTTCTCTCTGTAGAGGGCGCTGCTGCAGCAACCGCATTTTTATTTTTTCGTATCCGGCAGGTAAAACAAATAATGGCTTAATTAGTAAAATTCTTACTTACAAATGACCAAATGTTTTATGAAAAAGTGATAATTTTGAGATAAAATTAGCAATTGGAGATACAGAGTTTGAAATTTTGGGATGTAAAAATTGTTTTATAAAAAGTTAAAAATAAAAGATAAACAGTCACCATTTTGAGATACAAAAGTCACATTTTTAAGATTAAAAGCCAAAAGAATAATCTACATTTTAGAAACAACCTAATGAAGAGGTCGGTTTTTAAAATACATAATTAATTCATTGACAAAATTTTGTGAGAAAAAAGTGACAATTTTCAGATAAACAGTCAAAATGTTGATCATTGACCCACTAACACACACTACTGATGAACTGTTCAGAGATAAAGCAATATTTCAAACATGGCTTTATTAATGCTCAAATTCTTGCATTATTATCTGAACAGCAAGGAATTATGCAATGTGTTTAATGTGGAGGTATCTTCAGGGCCAGAATTTCAACTTTTTATCTCATAATTTGTATGTCAAAGTCCAAATGTTGACTTGTTAAGCCAGTATTTTTTTAAGATGGTGAAAATAGGCTTTCATATCCTCTCTGACTGGAGGCGGGTAACACTAGCAATAACAAAAACCCCCAGTAAAACATTCAGACTTTTCTTATTTTACTTACATATCTTGGTTTAATTTCCTTATATTAACACTGAATGAAGCTCAGTTAACAGTGGTAGTCAGTTTATTAACCTAAGGGCGCTTCCTAGAACCCTCATGGGCAAGCCCTTATTAGTACTCCATTTGATACGAAAGAAATGAATTAAACGAGACTTAAAAACTGCTAAAAAAAAAAACATTTTTCTAAGAAGAGAAAAAAAGATCACTGAGCTCAGTTGCTCTGAGAGGAAGCTAGTTCTTAATGACGTTTTGGCAGTGAGTTTGAGGTAATTATCCTGCTGCATAATACATTTTGGGATGTTGGGGGTATTGCATTATGTATTATTATCTGTCTAGATTTTTCAGCATTGAGAACACGTTTAATCCTGACGATTAACCCCAAATCATCAAGAACCTTCACCATGCTTAACTCTCACAAACAAATTAGCAATGTCAAATTAAATGTCAAAAAGCTTAACCTTCAAGCTAAACTTTATAGTTTCTTGAAACTGGCGACCCGTCCAGGGTTTACCTCCGCCTCTTACCCAATGTGCGCTGGAGAGCCTCCTCTTGACCCCGAAAGGGAACAAACTGGCAGGAAAATCACTGAATGAAGGAAAATAGTACATTTTTATTTTTACATTTAATGCAGGTTTAGCAAATTGTGTGGCAGTAACTTCTAATACAATGGACCATGAAATCAAAGCATAATAAAATCAATTTATAAGTTCCTTTTGAGAAATTTTAACATCTTGAACTTCAAAACTGAATTTCTGTGATGAAAAAAAATGTGCATTCAAGCAAATACAGCAGCCCTAAGTCGTCTTTGGAAGGTTGGGTAAACAGTGGGTGTGAAGCGAAAGGAACTTCTTAAGCATGCAGGTCAATGCAATGTGTGGGAGATGTTTCATGTTTCCAGTGTTCATTGAACAGTGTGTACTGGATGCCAAATTACAAAATAAATACAAACAGAATTCTCCCAAATATGACAACCACTGACTAAACCAGTGTAAACATGGGCCGCTGTTTAGTAGGTAACAGAAAGAAAACATTGCATTTAAACTAAATGCCACAAGAACACTATTGATTTTGCTTATGATGTACACTCACAGGCCACATTTTTAGGTACACCTTGCTAGTATCAGGACTGCCTTCACTGCATTCCTCAGAGTTTGGTTCATATTGGGCTGATAACATCACACATGTGTTGTAGATTTGTCGGCTACACATCTCTCATTCCACCGAATCCCAAAGGCGCTCTATTGGATTGAAATCTGGTGACTATGGAGGTCATTTCTGTACAGTGAACTCTTAGTCATATTCAAGAAACCAGTCTGAGATGATTCATGTTTTGTGATACAATGCATTATCCTTCTAGAAGTAGCCAGCAGAAGATGGGGATAATCATAAAAAAAGTATGTGGTGGTCATGGAGTCTATACAATGCTTCATTTGTACTAATGGGCTTAAAATGTACCAGGAAAATACTCCCCACACCATTACACCACCACCAACAGCCTGAACTTTCGGACCCTTCTCTGTGAACCCTACACATGGAGGTGTGTGTGAAAATCACAGTAGAACAGCTGTTTCTAAAATATTCCAACTAACATGTCTAAGTACCAACATTTGTATTGCTCGGTTTGTAATGAGTTTCTCCCATGTTGATCGAAATCAACATATTCATTGTTTTCTAGTGGTATATTTGACGTTCATGCAAGCCTTTTCATCCAGAATGACTTTACCTTCATGTAATGGAACACGTTGGGTTAGTTTATGCTTTGTCTGGGGTTCGAAAAAGGTTTTTACA
This sequence comes from Danionella cerebrum, assembly GCA_007224835.1. Lineage (NCBI taxonomy): Eukaryota > Metazoa > Chordata > Actinopteri > Cypriniformes > Danionidae > Danionella > Danionella cerebrum. Next base: position 51,590 of record SRMA01027136.1, on the reverse strand, counting down.
CTGCTAGCACAAGGCTCTACTGGCTGAACCAGAGAAAAGGGTTAATAAATAAAATATTTTGGGGCTATACTTGTAGAGACATTAAATTATGGTTGTTGCTTGGTATGATATAATGTAAAAAAATAATTAAAATGGTGATTAAACTTCTTTACAAAATCAACTCGTTCTCTCCATAACAGAAACCAGCTTCTTGTCACTGCTTCTGATTGAGTTAAAACCATAGGTGATTTTTCCTCCTTCTAATCGAATATCATAATGGATGTTAACTGTAAGGTTTTAAACCTCGCCCACTATCTTACAAAGCACTTAAACTATTTAGACTCACTGGGTTCCATTAATGCCACTGATGTGAAATAATGGAATCACTTGTAAGGAGGATCAAATCAGCAGTGCATTACAACGTTGCTTTTAAGAGGGTGATGGCTCTATTGAGTCTTTGAGATGTTCTTGGACTGCTGTAGCCACACTTGGCATCTGCACAATTCCTTGGATTTCTGTGAGATCAGAGCAAACTGACGAAAGCACTGGTAAGACTTGGGAAATGTAAACAACTTGTTCCTGACAATTCGTGGTGCGTCTGAAGGTGTATCCTGCCACCTTGTGGTAGATATCAATTAGAGCGTTCATGGAATTGAGCTCGTGACCAATTAAAGGTTTACTTTGTTTAATAAAACATTAGAAAAATTAACTTTTTAATTAAAATTGCTATCTTTTAAAACTTTATTTAGCTAATTCGCATGTTCTATATGCTAATGGAATGCTAATTCAAGCTAGCAACATGTAAATGACACCGATACTCATTACAAGCTTTCAAAATATTAGAAAATTCCAATCTATTACAACACTATTTTGTCAATTCACACTAGCAGAATGCTAATGACGAGTTAATTAAAGCTACATCCATAAGGATGGCCATGTAATGAATTACAGGCTTATTTAAGCTAGCAACATGCTAATTATGAGCTAATTCACACTAGCATGTTTACGGCTAGTTCATTCATGTAGGTACAAGTGTTTGTTCCATTTTGAGAATTATTTTTACTACTTTACAATTTGTTCCAAGAAATTGCCTCTAAAGGTTTTTTGTAGCAAAGGGTTTAAAAAAATACAATGGCAGTTGTTTTTTATAAATATTTTTCATTGCATTACACAATACTTCCACAACAAACCTGAGATTGTACCAAAAATTAACATCTGAATGTTAAACTGCCATTGTGTCACTGCAAAAAAAAAAAAAAAAAAAGAGAAGTTTAAATAAACGTGAATCCTTCCCATTGTATATTTAAAAAAATCCTAAAACTTCAACACAGTTCCAAGCACTTTTTGTTCTATTGTGCTTTTTGGAGCCAAAACTTAAAAAAAAAAAAAAAAGCCATGTCACAGGTATTTTACTTCCAATAGTTTAAACTGATTTGGAGCCTGTAAAATAAAATGGAGACACTCGCACATTATTATTTGATTTAAATGAGTGATTGAGAAGAAGCCAGTTTTGAAAAAAGTCTACAGTAAAAATCATTTTAATAGGGTCAATATTTAAATGTGCACTTTATTGAGAGAAACAGTCATTGTTGAGGTGACATTCTTCATCAGTGTATACATCACATATTCCTGTACAGTATTCTCATTCTCAGTCAAGGTTGCATGCCATTTTCCATAGATTATTCATAGCACTCGATGTAAAACCAGACCACAGCTGTGTCTGTTGTCACCACCCTCTGATCACATCTGCAGATCTCTCTAGGATCGCTTGGGAAACTTCACTCATGAAAAACAAACATACTTCTATATCCACTGCAACTAAAACAATGCACCCGCAGCTCACACGGTGACTGATACAAGTGCCTAGTCGAAAAGTTTGGCAGCAGTAGCCTTGCCGTCATATTTGGAACCTTTCCCATCAAACTCAGAGGGTAGGATTTCAGGGTCAAACTCCTTGTAGTAGTTCTCCATCTCATCGCCATGGACAAACACCTTAGACCACACAGAAAGTCAAACTTGCATACAATTTCATCCAATCAACAATACACTTACTTCTTTTTAATGCTGTTTAATTTGGCAAAGATGGCACATAATCCTCAGCTCTATTGTTCCTTAACAATATTAAGTTATTTTTTTTTTTAAGTTTAAACACCACTTAGAGTGGCCACTTAAATTAGTAGCTTGAGACTTGGACCTGAGGGGGAGGGAGCTAGGGTATTGGGTTGCCCAATCAGGGTTTTGACCAAAAACCCAATGGTCACTCCGTCAGAGCTCCAGTTTTAATCTGTAGAGAGGAAAAGTTTCCAGAAGGACAACCCCTTCAACCGCACACCCATTCCTTTATGGTGGCCCGGTAGGAGCAAGTCCTTAGTAAAAGGACATTTTCATAGCGACTTCTTACAGAAAATAAGAGAGCCACATTCAGGGCAACGTAAAGTTGCGCAAGAGATACCAAGGTATAGACAGCAATATAAACAATGTTTCGTTTCAAAAGAGGCTCCTTTTCTGTCTATTTGGACATTAAATTCATTAAAAACTTGCACGCTCCCATTTTTAGCAATATTTCAGTTTTATATCAGTTAGGCACGTTTTCAATTAATTTCTCACAAGTGTTTGGGGCAGCAACCTAAATGCTGCCCCTAAGATAGTCATGCAGTGTGACATGACTGCTCTGAAAATCGTGCAGTCTGAACATGGCTTTAGTGTAAGGCATGGTGCTAGCAGCATCATGCTGTGGAGGTATTTTGAACATGCAGAAACACTTGTCTGGTCAAGCCTTGGGTTTTTTTTTCAAAGACTGTAATTGAATATAAAGCGGCATAAATAAAGCTGTAAATAGTACGTACAGGAGACTTACATTTTTTTATTAATATGCAAACAATGTATGTTTTATGTTTTACTCAACATTATGTTATATTTTTGTAGAAATTTTAGGGGGGAGGAAGGGAATTCATTCCATTCCTATAAATGAGAAAAAGCAGATGTCCCAACACAGAATCCTGAGGAACACCCGAGGTTCTATGCTAAGGTTATCTGTATTACTTTCAGTGTAAAAACTGGAGCGGGTTGGGTAAAATCTAGTGGGTAAAAATTAAGTCAGCCAAGTATAAAGTGATAAGTTTGCTATACGATCCATCACAAAATAAGATTAAATAAATCAAAATTGACAAAAAGAACATGCTGAGGATTAGCTTATGCTTGCTTGGTCAAGTGTTGTATAGTTACATTTTTACTCACTGTCGTGCAGATACATGACACTTGACATTGAGTACACCGTTCATCAGTTTTGCCAGTAAATATTGAAACACTATTTGAAATGGTTTAATCTTTGGTGGGCCTAAATGATGTTTCCCTCTTTGATTTTATGCAACACACAGCTCACCCTCTCCAGGAGTTTGCTCTTCATCAGGGGCTTGACCACATTGTAAGTGGTGGTGAAGTACCAAGGCTGGTGGATGAAGTGCACTGCTTTGAATCGTGCAGGGAAAGAGTCCTGCCACATAAAAATAAGGGGGGGGGGGGGGTGATAAATAAATTCACATAAATCACATCCTGAGAATTGGAAACTTCGAAGATTAAAGGCTAACAATACAATATTAATGGAATTTTGGACTACAAATGTTTTCTGTCTATCTTTTAATTTATACTTTGCTGTAAATTTACAGGTAATGTTTACAACAGGAAAGCATTTCCACAAGAGCTGTATATTAGAGGCAATGCTCTATTGTCAAATAATAACATTGTAGTACAATGTAATATGCCAACTCATGCTAGCGCCATGCTAACTACAAGGTAATTCAAGCCAGAGGCATGCACGTTCATCCTGGTAGCGTGCTTATATCATGCTAGCACCATGCTAATGATTAGGTAGTTCACACCAACAGTAAAATGTACCTATTTACTAATGACAAAGTAACACAAATGCGAATGACAAGCCAATAAATGCTAAGAACATACTAGTGCCAAGCTAACTGGTGTTAAAAACGTTTTAGGCAACTAATTAATGCTAACTACATAGTAATGGCATGCTAATTCATGCGAGTGACTGATTCTGCTAAGAACATACTTGCAGCGAGCTAATTCATGCTAGTGACAACAAAGTTAATACCAGAAACATGCTCATGACAAGCTAATTCATGTTTATATATGATAAACGCATACTAATGACAAGTTAATGATATATATTGGAATTCTATCAAAAAGTACTCAGTTACTTACCTTAAGGCACAAACTTTACACCGCTATTTATGCGGTCCTAATAAACACAAAGTGTGTTTATTTGTTTTGAATGTTTCTTTTGGGGATCATTATGTTTGTCTTTTTTTGAGGATTTAACAGCTTGGATTGCCATTTTCATGAAAACCCAATATTTTTTACAGTGACTTAGCTTGGACTTGAAGCTTCTTTTGTACAACCCAATTGATCTGAAACAAAGATGAGACTTCTATTATTTTACATTATGTTGCAACTACATTTTAGTTGTAGCTTCTAATTTTACGAAATGTATGTTTTAGAGTTTGTGTTGCTTTAAAGTGAAATACAATATTCTAGGCTAAAAGCATAGCATTTTTAACATACCAGTGAAATTAGTTGAAAAACATAACTACTATTAAAGGAAGATACCATTTTTTATAGGTAATATTACCCTACCTTTATCAATACTCCATTTTAAAAAAAGTAAAAATAATTAAGCCTACAAAAGAGCAAAATGTAATTTTCTTTCAGTATTAAAACTTTATGTTACTCTAAACAAGTCTAGTTTTATGTACGAATGACATGGCATTATTATAGAAACTTTTAACATGAAATGCTACTGGTCTAATTGGATTCAATGATCTATGCTAAAAACACCAGTAATCGAGAATTGCTGAACAGTTTTAAAAATGGTAAAACCCTACTGTGTTATCCTGTGGGACATAAAGAACGAACCTGTTCAAAATAGTCGATTGCGTTTAAAATGTGCTAAATTCCTTGATCATTATTGTACCTGCAACATGTCCACCATTTTCTTCAGCTCTGTGGGTTTAATACCAGAAGCCTGCTGCATTGTAAAACCCTTAAAGTTCTCAATGATGCAAAACCCATTGATCTGAGTTTCCTCATTCTCCAGGAGCTTCTCTAGGATCACGCAGTAAGCCCTGAGGATCTAAGAGTACCACAATTCAAGTTCACTCAGGTAGTACAAATGTGATAACAACGTTTAGCTTATGACAAAAATTGGACCTCGTCAAAAGTGATCTCCTCATAATCCCAGTTCTCGATGTTGAAGAGCAGCACAACACGGCCGTATTTGTCTCTGCTGGACAGGATTCCAGGATATCCAGCTTCGATGGTGCTGCGGACAGCCTCCGGGGTCAGGTTTTCAAAAAGCTCAGGATAGTCCCGCCTGAAGCGCACATAACCTTTAAGGGGAGGGGGAGGGGGGGTAGTAATGTCCACCTGGGGTTGTAGAACGCTGCTCAGGTAATAATAAAAACCCTTTTGGAAGTGTACTCACCCTTCATGAGTTCATAAGCCCGGTTGACATCATATTTCCTAGCACGGATAAACCTCACCAGCACACCATCAGGTTTTTCGCCAAAAGTGTCCTGAACCCCTTTAGCAAGCTCGTCTCCAGAACTCGCTTTGTCTTTGATCATCGCCCTGAGCTCATTGGCTGCTGATACCCTCTTCTCATCCGTCTCGTTTAGCTCATCTTTAGCCTAAAATACAGTTACATTAGTCCCCTGAACAAATAGAAAAAAAGAACGACATTTTTGACTACAGACAAAAAGAAAATCGGTCCATAATTGTTTTAATCATTTCAACAATAATGCAGAATAACAACAAAACGCATTCTTGAAGCTCCCTCTAGGTTTGGGCAGATCTCAGGAGGGACTTTGCCACTCTCCTCTTTGCGGGTACTCATTTATGGCATGTGGCGACTCAAACCTCCCACAGATTTCCTACAAAACTAAGGTATAGAGACCGTCTGTCACTCCAGAACCTTAATTTGCTTCTTCTTGAGCCACTACTTTGTGGTGTAGCCAGGTGTTCTAGGTCATTGTCTTGCTGGAGTACCCGCAATGACTAATTTTCAATGCGTTGGATTGTTTTCATCCAAGATTTGACCTCCATCGTACCTTAAAGGTGGTGTAGGTTTCCACTTCCGTGTTTGACGAGTTGAGTTCAAGCAAAACAGCTGGCATTGGTCTGATCTGAGTCATGCAGATGTTCATAAAAATTTACGCATGCTTTCCTGAGTAGCGGCACTTGAGTATAGATGGATTTCAGGCCTTCGTAGCAAGATGTTTTACCAATTGTTTTCTTAGTCACCAACATTTCTCATTAAGTTTTTTGTTTCAGACAAAACAAATATTTTAAAATGTTCCGAGATAAACAGCCACCAAGTTATCCAAACTGGTCTGGATATCTTGCTATATCATTTCACACTGGCACCACCAAAAGAATTCTGGGAAATCACTGAAAATTCTATTGACTTAACATAGGATCAAACTATGTAAAACTAAAGTAAACTGAAAACCTCAGAAACTTTAAACATACTACAACCGTGGAGGTTACCAGCAAGAACATACAAACCACTGTGCGAAAGTATTTAGCTCTGGAAAGGATTAAATATTTAACATTGACAATGGCCATTAAAAATAAATAAGAAACATCATAGAGAAATACGGGTTTAGTTGTTAATTGTAATAATTTACATTTTTTATGCCATCACCGAAAACTCCCAAGGAACCAAACTGTTTATCCCAACAACCAATTTTAAATCTCAGCTTTCAGAGATTTAATCATAGACACATTGAGATTTATTTATTTCACTCAAAGTGCAACAGGAATATTTCATGAAATCACTGACCCCTCCGTAGCAACCAAAATGTTTACCATAGCAACCAACTTCCTATGGTTGTAGCTTTGTTTAGGATAGTCATAGATATATGTGGGGGTTCTTAATGTAATTTTACATTGAGAACATCTAAAAAAAAAAGTTTAAACTGCGAAAGCTGTGTAGAAACTTTAGCCATCAGGTTACAGTTGGAGTGTTTTACAAAATAAAAGCTGTCATGAGCGTGAACAGCTAATGCGAGTTACATATATATTCAGTTATTTTCTACAACTAAAAGACTTCCTCACACCTTCTGCATGGTGTGGTCTGGAACTTTTGGTGAAGGGCCGAACACTGGTCCATGATCTTTGACCGTTAGGTGCTCCAGCTTCGCCCTGAGAGCCTGCTCCTCCTCCGACACCATTCGGAATGTTCCACTCTAAAGAAGCAGAGGGAGAAAAGCAAACAGTAATTTAGCAACGCTAATCAATGGTTGCTAGTGTGACTCAATGCTATAAGCTGACTCACATGAATAGCGTAAAGCCTAGTAAACCCAGTTTGAGGATAAGCGGCTACTTTCATAGTTCTACCCTTCACTTTAAACTGCCTTGTTCCTGTTCCATGTAAGTCACATGTTGTATGCTCATGTAACAAAGACTTGAGAGCTTTGCTAACATAAATGTGTTATTTAAGTAATTAACATAAGAAACTTATAGCGTCACTGAAAAGATATTGTACTTACAACAACAGCCATTGCTTCAGATTCTCGGTGCAACGTTCTGTGAAAACAGAAGTCTTTCAAACAGGAAAATGTGTTTAACAATGACAGTTTTTTTTTAAAAGAGAACATTAGTCAATTTCTTGGTTACATTTAAGAATATTTAAATAAGAACTAGTAACTATCAACTCTGCAGTAACTATGTAACCTACAAGAAAGTTACCCCAACTTTTCAACTTCTACTTAACTACCATTAACTATTAGCCAATTTAGCCACAGTTGCTAAATAATTTCTCTACTAGTTCAGCTTTGGGTAAAAATTATGCAGATTTATAATGATCATTGAACGTGTGAATTGAGAGGTTTGGAAAGGCAACCAATTTCTGAATTAGTTAGAAGTTATGTGACAATTTGGTAAGTAGCACCTTGACATTAGATACTGAAGAGTTATGGTACCTACCATAGTTATTGAGGAACAAAACATAGCTATTGTTGCACCATTCTTTTTGAAGCACTGCAGGCTTCATCCTAATAAGGGCCTTGTGTCTTTGTTCAACCCATGGTCCGGTTTTTAACTTCGTAGCTCACTCTGCTTGTTCACTTTTTAGCTGCAGACCTTTTTCGGAGATGCTTGTAGTCAGAAAGACTTTCTATAAATTGTTTTTACGCATCTTTTATATTATTATTAAAAGTATTGGTCTTCTGGTTGTTTAATTGTATTTCCCATAGAAAAAATTAATTAACATCACCCCAGAATTTACATTGTGCTTCATATGCAGCTGGGTATGATGCATCACACCTAAATATATATTTCCAGAACTACTACATGCTATTCTAGATTATTACCATTCTATCAAACTTTGTGTTTGCATAATCTTAGGTTTTGGGTAAAATATTCGAAGGATTCATTTGTCAGGGGACATTTAATTTTTTTATATTAACATTCCCTAAATGCAATCTTCAAGCAAAGCATTTATTAGTTGATGTAAATTATGGGTTCAGTCCTACACAACCAAAAGTCCACTAAAACAAGAGTAGCAGTGGGGTGTCATTTTTATTTAAAACTGACATTTTTCACTAAAGCCACTTCATTTAGAGGATTGTACAAAGTATGAGCCTGGGTTTTATGTAATCGGCGATTATATTGCTTAATTAGTAAATTGGTAGTATTAATGACGTTCAGACATACTTCAGCCATCAGATCCCCATCCCCAGTTGTGTCGCATCCAAAGTGTTCATTAGGTTTTAAAGCCACGAAGTCCCATTGGTCCTATTTCGCCAGTAAAGAATTTTTGCATCATGGAATTAAAAAGTGCCATGTCTATTCACCCTTCAAATTCTAACTGAAAAAGAGCATTTGGGGGCTTCTTGCATGCTCCGTTTGCCTACTGGCCTTCACAAATGAAACTACCTGTGATTGAGTGGTTTAACCCTTAGATGTCCTGGGCATTTTTGAGTGTTTTTTTTTTTTTTTTGTGGTTGATTTATTTTTTTACAACCCCAGCTACTTTTTAGTAACCATTTTTTTCAGTACATTACACAATTTTACAACAAACCTGAAATTGTACAAAAAAAAAAATAAATAAAATTCAAAATATTATAATTTATAATTTTCCTACTGCAAAAATCTCAAACATTGAGAACGAACAGTTTTTATGTCTTTTTAGTCTAAACTGAAAAACAAATTAATCCCCACACACACAAAAAAAAAAAGTCAGAACAATGGGAAATTTTTTATTAAATTTAACAAAAACAAGCGTAACTTTCCTAAACCTTACACTGTTTCAAGCACTTTTTGAAACAGAACTTCGAAAAACACAGGTTTGAACTTCAAAGGGTTCTCCCTTTTCACCATTGGATGGCACAGTTTTGGGGTCTATAAAATGAAACAAAGACAATCGCACATTTTCTCACATTTTATTTGAATTACCTAGCAAACTATTTAATAACTCTTGTTATGTTCGATTAAAACCAAAAATTTAACCCAAAATTTAAAAAAAATATACGCGTCATGTCTTCATATTTAATTCAAAACAGCTGCTGTGATTGCCTCATACACTAGTGCATGTTTTTTGGACTCTGCATGTTCTTAATCTTACCAATTTAGGCAGCTTAATAGTTGGCTGCTGCAGAAATGAAACTGCTGCTGCATTTGTATATTTTTTTTGCCAACAGAACACACCGGAAATAAATTTTATAGCTTTTTAATCAATAAAATAAAGCAGTCACTATATTAAAACCATGGTGTAATCTTTCAAATAGTCTTGTTTCAGCAAAGTACTCTGATAAATCAAAGCGACCACTTCTCACAATCAAACTTGATCTCATAGGGTTAGAACCTAAAACATGAGATGCAGTCCTTCTAAGCAGTAACCTCCCATTTTCCTGCTGGAAGCATGACCAAAAGCGACTTAGGCTGCAATTCATCGACTGACCACTTGACGCAGGTTTCAGATTAGAGCAGATGCCCATTGACTCCCATGTTAAAATCTCCATTGATGTCATTACTCATTAGTTTGGTTAGATTATTATTTGGGTATCTTTGGTACACCTATGTGCACTCTTTACTCAATTACAACTACCTGGTAGTGGCTCGCTTCCAGGGCAGAGTATACAGAATCTAAGTCTCCCAGCCTTTGATCAGAAACCAATGAGAGAGATCACAGACTCCATGTTCACAGTTTTATACAGTCTATGAGTACACTGCAAATCATTCGTAAACTAGAAAACAAAACACTTATGCATTTTTTTCTTTCTGGTAACATTGTATTATTAACTGCTCAAGATCTTTGTAAACAAAGGGCAATAGTAAATAATTTTAATGATACATTTGGTGTACATTTTTGAAACAAAACATCTGAAAGCCTAATCCACCAAGCCACACATTCTGCGTCATTCGCCTCGTAAAAGAGAATATGAAAATCGAAACGGTTTCCAAATAAAACACCCAACAGACCTATCCTTTGTATAAAGTAAGACTGGGGGCGTTGATGTTTAAAAAAAGGATGTAAATGTACATTTACAAAAATAAATTCTTTAAAAAAATGCACTTTTCAATATGAATAAATTTTTGAGAAACCAATGGATTAATAGTCAAATAAATACATTTTCAGATTTTATGCCTTTTAGACTTGAAATGTGGCTCAGTAAAACAAACTCAAAGGAAGGGGAAAAAAACTAAGAAATAGAAATAAACATAAAACTTAAAACAATTCAAATTTTCTTTAAAATCTACAAGAACAATGAAACAGGCAGCGAATGAGACGTACCTGAGAGTGAGCAGAGGTGAGTGAGGCGAGAAACTGCAGCCTCCAGTCATTTGTACCGTGACCCCTGATGGATTAACAGCGTCATATGAGATTATGCGAAGCAGATTTGATGTTAATCAGTGAAAAACATTGAGAAAACCAGCAGAGAGAACTTTGACCAACAGCATTACGGCTCATTTTTAATCAACAGGAACCTACTCTCACCCCAAACATTGCTTCTGAAAAAAAAGAAAGTGGTACTAATCTATTAGAGGGTGATGACAATATTTCAGATTGATTAAGGCGGGGGGGTTCACAATCCATTGGCCAGTCACATTCCAGCAGCAGTGAATAGTGAGAACCCAGAACCTGAAACCAAAGGAAAGACGGAGAAGCCATAAACTCTACTGAACCATTTTTAAGAGATATCTGCAAAATATGGGACAAATTGCAATACAATTGTAGGAAAAAATAAGTATTTCAATTTAAATGGTTAGAACCCTATACATTTTAATCATGGACTTGATTGTTTTGTGGTCATTATTTGACACAGAAAAAAATTACTACCTCTTGATATAACATTTCTCTTCAAAAAAGGCAAACTCCAGACAGGCAAATCGTGTTTTTAAGAAGTCCACAAAGTTTGGTCTTAAAAGATTAAATCATTTCAGAGATAAAGCCTTATGACCATTTTGGCAAATGATCACATAACTGCTGGCAACGTAACGACTTCAATTCCATAGCTTTTAGTCAGAGAATGGTCTGGAAAATATTGTGTGAATTTAAAAGTCTAGTTCACAAAAGTAGGTTTTATTACCAAAAATTACTAGAATTGTTAGAATGTAACCGATTTTATATTCATGACTAGCTAATTGAGCGATAAAATGCTACATAACTGCTTTTTACCAATCTAAATTTTACTTTAAACTTAGAATTATTTACTTCGCCCCAGTTAATGAAAATTGTATATGATCAGTCACTCCTTATGCGCTTTAACATAGTATTTGAATTCAAAGTTTTAGTGTTACTTAAGAATTATAGCAGCAACGCTAACTATTATCCATTACATATTGTAGGTCCCTACAAATTACATTTTAAATTATTCCTCGTGTTCAAAATTTATTTTGTTTTATAACAAAAATAAAAAAAAACGTTGAGGCACAACATAAATTCAGAAATCCCCCAAAAAGCAAAAGAAAATGTCAAAACAATGTGAAAATTGTAAAACCTTTTTAAAAGAGGGCGAACCTCTCCTAAACCTTATACATTGTTCAAAGCACTTCTTTTTTATTGTTCCAAAATATTGAACGTAAGCCATATTTCAGGTCATGTACTTACAAATGTTATTCCTTCTAACCACTAGATGGCATTATTTTGGTGTTTTGTAATGTTCAATGAAAACTAAAATATCAAAACTAATAACCTTTTAGAAACCTACACATTACATTTGAAATCAAATTTAAACAAAAGATGGATCATGTCAATACTACTTCCTTCAAACAGTTGCGTGCAAAGACTTTTTGATGGGTTGATTAAGCTCATTTTCATACTAAGTTTGAGCCCATACCATCATTACCTTCGCCATTTTCACTCACATTTGTAATTCCTATTCACATGGGGAGCAACATGCTAAGTTTCTCACGTAGACAAAGTGTAGGCCTCTTCATCTTCATGTGGACCACTGGATTCCAACAAGTTGACCACCTACTGGAAAACCAACTAAACCCGAGAAAAGTTACAGCAGCAAAGTTAATAAAACTAGAAGCCTGAGTTTCTTAAGCAGACAGATCATGACTGTACATGTTAACTTAGCCATTAACAGGTCACAACTTTGTTGTTCTGGTGGGCACCAATACCCCCCACAGGCATAACTGACTTGAGCATCAAGTGGAAAGCTCTTCTACACTTGTTTCGCCATTAAAGACTGCCATGGAAAACCTTGAAATGCAACAACTGCCTAAATTACCAGCTTTTATTCTGTTAGCAAAGGTCGACCTCTGGCCACCACCCGGGAAAACAAACTGAAACAGAGAAACAGAGCAGTAGTAGAGTTCAAAATATAACTAGGCGTGTATCATCTACAGATCATTTAACCAGTGAGGTGAAGACCTCATCCAACCATTGTGGATACACCCTTGATTACATGTGCAATGTAAAAAACACATTTAAGACATTAGTTATTTTGTTTCGCATTAAACGTGAATACGAAAACCCATAAGCCTTTTGAGTTTTGCTTCTTTATTATTTCAGTTTAGAAACACGATCACGTTCACTCATGGATCCCAGTGCTGGGAGTTTGTGCAATGCCATACTTATTTGAGAGATCAGATCAGTTTTAGTTGTAAGCAGCCACTTGTTTGAGCCAGAATTCTCCTCATTCAGCTTCCCACGTCACTACATTGTTTCCCTCTGAAGCACAAACGGTGGGGCTTCCATAATCCCGTAAAGCAGGATTTAGCTCTCAATGTGAGGCTCTGTTTTACAAAAGCAGCAGGATTGCAGCACAATGAATGGTGGTCTCTGTGCTCTTGAGTAAAAGCATATAAGAGCTATAAATAGTGAATACAAACTCTACTTTTAAGCAAGAATAGCTGAAATGAACAAAAATCCTCACAGATCCCCAAACCAATGTTCATTGCACCAACAAAACAGAAATTCAGCTTCAGATTCGCTAGTAAAGTTTGATTTTGGCTTGTACTGGTTCAATCTAAAACTATTTATTTTGAATGCTGCGATTATCATGAGCAACATAGTCTCTATGATATTCATTAGTTTAGACAGAGAAATGCCAAATTGGTTATGGTAAACAGTCTTGTTGCTATGGGTGGGTCAGGGACAATGTTAATGTCAGGATGGATTGGCCTTAAGTTTCATTGAGGCCAATTTCTTTGAACAAATGGAAGGGACTAAGATGAAGGGCTGTGTATCACTCTGTTCCCGCCATTAGATCACTGATTTCATGACATACAGACAGAAGACAGCACGTGAGACAACTTGGCTCTATTGCTCACCCTCACCCAGATGACCACCAACCATCTTCCTCATCTTGAAGTCCCAGCAGAGGATTTCTTCCTGCTGCAACTGAAGAAACTAAAAGTGCCAGCCAGAATGTGGTCCAGTTCTGTAAAGCCATTGAGTTCACCCTCGCCGTGTTGTATGTTGGGGCCACAGCGACAGATCAGCTGCAACCTCCCATCTCTCAAAACTTGTACACATCCAGCACTCTGAGGCATGCAAATTGATTCTCAGGCAGAGATGGGGTCTTTGGGACATGGAAGTTGAAACCTGGACATGGACTGAGGGATGCAAGTGAAATCCAGGTCCAAGGACATGGAGTCTTTGGACCCCTCCCCCCCCCAAGGCAGGAGGTTATGATCACTTTTGACGTGAAGAACCTAAGATGAGCATCTTCCTCTGTGCAGGTGAATTATGGAACTATAGTTAATCAATTGCCCTGTTCCACACTCTGGTCATAATCCACCTGACGATTATGCATATATTTAGAACAGAGGTTTTTAAGAGTTTAGGTGAGGTCAAATATTTACCTTTTAGGCTTTTCTAAATCATTTTGTTTTATTAACTTTAGGGTATTTTGTGCATTAGATTTAAACCTTGAAAAAGCATCAACAGTTAAAATCCAGGAAGTAATTCAATGGTATATTTATTTGGACTATTTTGCATTAAAACTAACAGCTTTGGACAGATATGCTTACCACCTTTCATGAACGCTTAATTAACAGAACCCTTTACAAAGCGCAGAACATTCACTTAAATATTATTTAAGTTCCTTGATCAATTTGACATTTCACATCTTACATTAGTTAAATAAGCTTTCAAAGTGCAACATTACATTTTTGACTTCTTGTTATGTTAAAACATTAACTCTGGGGATTAAATTGAAATAACCAATAATGCTTGAGAAAGATGTTGGCAGTGTAATCTCAAGCCAAAAGTTGAGTCTTACAGGCTGCAGTCCATTACACTCTACTGCCAGTACTGGTCCTGCAGGAAGTGCTCCAAGGCTTGGGGTTTTGAGCAATGATCAGTGTTAGAATCCAGAGGAATGGAAAGAAAGTCCTTCTCCCACTGGTCCTCCACCAGCTTGTAGAGGTGTAGGGCAGCAAGAGCATCTTCAATTGAGCAGTGACCTTTTTTCCCAACCTGATTAAATATTCAGAATATCCATATTAGTTAGTTAGCATCTGTTTATGTAACACACTTCTTTCTCGGGTGAACTAATCCTACCTGTATGGTCCTATTGAGCAGCCTCAGAGCCAGCTTCTTCAGAGACGCCTTACATGTACCACTAGGGTGATACAGTTCTTGGAGCCATCTACATGAAAGGGTATCTCTGATCATGTGAGGAACAACAGAGATGTCAAGAACCTCGAAGTCATTAAACAAGGCATGGCCGACAACAATCTTCCCTCTGAGTAAGCTGATAATCTATTGAGGGGGAAAAAACAGAAATATTATAAACAAAGCTAACATTGAATACAATAAAAAGCTTATTAAAGACTTGTCCACAATAATAATAAATGATAAACAGTGTCCGTGAAATCAGGGTTTTTGTGTTTGATTTCAAGTTTGTGGTCACGATCCATCGCGCATTTGTTTAAACATAACGCTTAACGGAGGCCAAAACAAAGACTATGTTGCTGTTTAATCTGCTATTGTGGCTTAAATCATGTACAGGATTACAAGCACACGTTACGTATTTGATAACCGAACAGAGGTGCCCATGTTTTTGCACATAGAGTGCTGAATTCTCATTTTAAAAAAGCCAGGAACTAAATGCCACGTGTTTGTTTAGTAAAGTCATTACAAAGTTCCAGGGTTTTTGTTAAATGTTTTTTTTTTGTTTGTTTGTTGACAGTCAAAATGTGCTTTTAAGTAATTTTTCAGAAATATGATAATAATACAGTTTGAGAAAAGTTTTGGCCTTGATCTAGTTCATAACAAAAAAAAAAACACTGATTAATCTGTCGCCTTCATTACAGAGTATAAATAAGGTCTCATTTATTATAAAAAGCACTTAGCTCTCAGACTGAGCTGGGAAAAGCAAAACTAATAGCGAATGAGTGAAAAGTTATGCAGATTATTATTTGCAATCAAGATGCCATTGCGTTAAATGGTGCACCAGATTTTACAGTAACCTCTGAGCCACAGAATGAGCAAATGCACAACATTATAACAAAAAAACATTGAAAAAGAAAAGCATTCATCTAGTGGACATGTCTCACCTCAGTCTGAGCCTGCTTGAAAGGCACAGCATCTGCTAAATGATGTTTTCTAATACCACTCCATCGTGTGCGGTAATCAGTGACGGGACGTTGAGGTAAAATATATTTATCATAAATAACATTACCAACATAATCTACAATACTACAACGAGCCACTTCATTCCACCGCCCACCAGGTCCAGTACCGACCATTTCACAGTCCAAAGCTACAAGCCTGCAGTGGTCAATCCCTGCATTTGGTGAGCTTCTACCACTAGTTGGAGGGCTATTCTCAGAACAAAACCCACTGTCACCTTCCCAGCTGTCAGATTCAACACAAACCCTTTTGAATACAGTATTATCTGACTTTTCAGAATCAAAATCTGAAAGTATTCTATGTTTAGTATAATCTGCTAAATCTTCCAAAGGTTTTCTCTTTTCTCCTTGTTTCCCGATACACGATGCCTCATGGTACTCCATTCTGGTGGTAGTCCTTTCATCCCTTTTCTGTAGTTTCAATAGTTTTTCATTTGGAACATTGGTTGTTTCACTGATGGAGTCTGACTTGTAGATATTTAGATCCAGACCCTGGTGATTTGAGTGCTCCATGTGAAATCCAAACATATTGCCACAACGTTTTACATCTGTATAAAAAACAAACAGATAAACATGCTTGATAATCGACATCATTTTCATGATTACGTTGTCATTCTTATATGTCATTTAACACTTTTTCAATATGCAGCTAATAAATTTATATTATGCTCGTAGTTATTCAACACCAGCAAAGTAACATAAACTAATCATTAGCAAGCTAACCGGCTAGTAATGTAAAACGCCTTTTATAACACTCTAAAACGTAGGGTTTTGAATTCTAAATGTAAAATATCTGCCAAAACATACATAGAACTTGAGAACTGGTCATTAATTTGAGTTTGATTAGTTTAAAAAGCTCATACCATACCTCTGTGTACACGTGGTCCGGTGAAGACGACCAGCAGAGTCCTGAACATGCCGATTGCCGACTAGAGGCAAGATCTACATCCAGTCTTTTGATTGGTTTTGCGTTTGTAAGAATACGAGCTCTGATTGGTCAAAATAAATGTTTATGCAGCTTCCCAACACGTCACTATGAAAAAGACGCAGCAAAAAACAAAGCGCAGCATATTTATATTAATTTATAATTATTTATAATTATATCATATTACTTTTTTCGTGGTATTTTATATCATATTAGTTTAAAAATACCAATATCATAAAAATACATTTCTTAGTCTTAATATAGCGTAGCCCAACGTTAAGGTCATTTGTTATGCAGATCATGTACATTTTATAAAAAGCTTATGTGAACAAATAGTTTTTCAATTTCTCAACTGATAATTTATTATTTTTTATTTTACAAAACGCCCCCAGCAGGAGTGTTTTGTCCATTCCATGGCAATTAGGTCCTCTTTTACAGAATGATCAGGTGACCCAATAACTGCCACAACTCACGTCCAACGTCGTCCGCCCAACGGTGAGTGTCATTCCTAACAACTCAATGTTTACCCCCAAAACGTAGTTAATTTAATTATGAATACATAAGAGTTTTTGTCTCAACCGTTCCTTCTGTAGTTTTGTGTCTCCCCCTGTCATACTCATTGTTTTTTTTAGGTCGAGAATCTTATATGAGGGTGCCAAGGTGCAAAATAATGTCTGATAGGGGTCATATCTCAGCATTTTATATATGGTTCCATGTATTTTTATCCACATTATTTTTGACAAGAATTATATTTTTGTTGTTAGCATTAGCATGAAAGTAGTCATGCAAATGCTAACGAACAAAAATGCAATTCTTTTCAATTAATCGATACAATAACCGTTTCAAACATCATAAACACATCAGGAAAGATGCAATGTTTATGACACATTTCTTCTTTATTGTAATTGGTAGTCATGTGACTAGTCCTTCTCGAGATGTTGTTATCCCATGTACACCATCTAGAGATTTAAACCTATGGGACAACAAAAATCACAAAAAGCTTCAGGAATCATCTTGCAGGATATTTAATCAGCACATCTCCACTAGGTGGCCTTGTCCATCCACAAACCACAGCTGCTCACTTCCACTGATTGGATACGCATAGGCCAACCTCCGAAATCACCTCTAATCCTCTTAGAGACAACAAAACTCTACTCACCAATCCATGCATCCATCCTCTCTGCCCATCCTTTCTTTTCCTTTCTCCCCTCCCCATGCTTATGATCCTACTGCATGGAGAGATTGTAATCCAAGTGGATTACACTGTAAACTGGGTGATGGAGGACTGGATCCTCTGGACGTGAATCTCAGCTGGAAAAGAGGGTTTACGTGGGTTTTGAGCTTTACCCTACAGGACTTTGAAAACCTCTTGCAGGTTTAGAAGTTGGAGAGCATCTTAAAATATTGATACCATGACTTTGGCAAGAAGGAAAAACAAGCTAATGACAACATTAAGTGGATTACTTGGATTATCAGCATCCTGGATGTGAGAAGTGTCCGTTACTTCATGAAGCTTTCTTGGCCGGTGAGAAGTTTCCAGAATGAATAACTTTTGGAGGTGTGAGTTCCGTTGATCAGAAGGGTCACCAGAGATGCTTGACTTCGGCTACACCCAACATGAATGTAAGCAACCGGAGTTGGGTTTTACTTGTCACATTGGAGTAATGGATTGACAGACTTCTTCTCATGACTTCACTGTACTTTCGAGGCCTTTGGGGATAGATGTCTTCAGCATCATGTGTTCCATCAGAAAGTCTTCTTCCTGGGTCACATTTCTCCTGGTTTACTCAGGCTGGATTTGCATGTTTTCTCACGCTCAGATGAAGATTCCACCAGAAACGTGAGTGCATCCAGTTATGTTTTGTGAGATCTTCAGATACTTAGTAGCTCAACATTAAAAAAGACGGACTATTTCTGGTCCTATTTGCACTGTGCCATTTTATCTTCCATGCAGATTAGCTTTGCTAACAAGACAGGAAGTGAAACTGCCCTTAGAGATGTGTGATCCTTTTTAGCAATTCCCTGCTTCCCTCAGTTTGTTGAGGTGTAAAATTCAATTCTCACGAGGCGTAGAGTTGCCTCAGTGCAACAACAGATGGCAGACACTTTAAAACACTCTTATTAAACAGCAATGGATATATTATAAATATTACAGTCACCAAAAATGTGTTTTTCTTACTTTTGAATCACTTGTAATGACTGATATTCCTAATGATAGTAGATGTCATACTCACATACAAACACAGAAATACTCCAATTCATAGTACTGTATCTGAAAAGCAGCAAGCCAAAGGTACCTGGTCCTACTACTTTCGACAAGAATATGAAGTGTTCCTTCCAAATTCTAAATGGAAGGAATGAGGTTTGTCCCAGGATGGTAACAAAGTGAATGCAGTGTGTTTGAAGTTATTTGGTCAATTCTTGAAGCTGAAGACGCTAAAGGTTCAGTTTGTTCTTCGAGCCGGTTTTGGGTACTGCTGTTTTTGGGGAATTTAGATTATTAAATTTACTTGACGCATGGGAGATTGGGATTGTGGGAGAAACTGGAGTAGCCTGAGGAAACCCATGCAAGCATGGCGATAACATGCAAACTTCTCACAGGAAGGTCACGGCAAGCCTTGAACCGGCAATGTTCTCACTGAAAGGCTAACCCTACCCACTGCGTCATCCTTACTTGCAATGTCACATCATAAACACTCATGAGGGGTGTCACGCTGTGTAGACTTTAAGGGTTATGTTTTGATTTCCTGTAGTAGGTAGTACAACTTGTTTCCATCTGGTTATCTTTGTAATCCACTAAAAGAACAATTGAAAAGTTATATTTAAGCACTTCTTTGATCAATTATTTGATTTTTGTTCTTATTGGTCTTTGTTTTGCTTATGGTGGAGATGCTTGGATATGTACCGGTATGTCACTTCAAACATCAACCAGTCACAGAGATTCTTGCAGTAGGGTTCTATGGCGTAGTATAAATTCTATGCTGCACAAAGTTACAATTTTTGGGAGGTTTTTGCAGTAGGGGTCTATGGCGTAGTATAAATTCTGTGCTGGACAAAGTTACAATTTTTAGGAGGTTCTTGCAGTAGGGTTCTATGGCGTAGTATAAATTCTACGCTGCACAAAGTTACAATTTTTGGGAGGTTTTTGCAGTAGGGTCTATGGCGTAGTATAAATTCTGTGCTGGACAAAGTTACAATTTTTAGGAGGTTCTTGCAGTAGGGTTCTTTGGCGTAGTATAAATTCTACGCTGCACAAAGTTACAATTTTTCGGAGGTTCTTGCAGTAGGGTTCTATGGCGTAATATAAATTCTACGCTGCACAAAGTTACAATTTTTGGGAGGTTTTTGCAGTAGGGGTCTATGGCGCAGTATAAATTCTACGCTACACAAAGTTACAATTTCTGGGAGGTTCTTGCAGTAGGGGTCTATGGCGTAGTATAAATTCTGTGCTGGACAAAGTTACAATTTTTAGGAGGTTCTTGCAGTAGGGTTCTATGGCGCAGTATAAATTCTACGCTACACAAAGTAACAATTTCTGGGAGGTTCTTGCAGTAGGGGTCTATGGCGTAGTATAAATTCTGTGCTGGACAAAGTTACAATTTTTAGGAGGTTCTTGCAGTAGGGTTCTATGGCGTAGTATAAATTCTACGCTGCACAAAGTTAATATTTTTGGGAGGTTCTTGCAGTAGGGGTCTATGGCGTAGTATAAATTCTACGCTGCACAAAGTTAATATTTTTGGGAGGTTTTTGCAGTAGGGGTCTATGGCGTAGTATAAATTCTATGCTGCACAAAGTTAAAATTTTTGAGAGGTTCTTGCAGTAGGGGTCTATGGTGTAGTATAAATTCTACGCTGCACAAAGTTACAATTTCTGGGAGGTTCTTGCAGTAGGGGTCTGTGGCGTAGTATAAATTCTGCGCTGCACAAAGTTACAATTTTTAGGAGGTTCTTGCAGTAGGGTTCTATGGCTTAGTATAAATTCTACGCTGCACAAAGTTACAATTTCTGGGAGGTTCTTGCAGTAGGGGTCTATGGCGTAGTATAAATTCTATGCTGGACAAAGTTAAAATTTTGAGAGGTTCTTGCAGTAGGGGTCTATGGCGTAGTATAAATTCTACGCTGCACAAAGTTACAATTTCTGGGAGGTTCTTGCAGTAGGGGTCTATGGCGTAGTATAAATTCTATGCTGCACAAAGTTACAATTTCTGGGAGGTTCTTGCAGTAGGGTTCTATGGCGTAGTATAAATTCTATGCTGGACAAAGTTAAAATTTTGGGAGGTTCTTGCAGTAGGGGTCTATGGCGTAGTATAAATTCTACGCTGCACAAAGTTACAATTTCTGGGAGGTTCTTGCAGTAGGGTTCTATGGCGTAGTATAAATTCTACGCTGGACAAAGTTAAAATTTTGGGAGGTTCTTGCAGTAGGGGTCTATGGTGTAGTATAACTTCTACGCTGCACAAAGTTACAATTTCTGGGAGGTTCTTGCAGTAGGGGTCTATGGCGTAGTATAAATTCTGTGCTGGACAAAGTTACAATTTTTAGGAGGTTCTTGCAGTAGGGTTCTATGGCGCAGTATAAATTCTACGCTACACAAAGTAACAATTTCTGGGAGGTTCTTGCAGTAGGGGTCTATGGCGTAGTATAAATTCTGTGCTGGACAAAGTTACAATTTCTGGGAGGTTCTTGCAGTAGGGTTCTATGGCGTAGTATAAATTCTACGCTGCACAAAGTTAATATTTTTGGGAGGTTCTTGCAGTAGGGGTCTATGGCGTAGTATAAATTCTGTGCTGGACAAAGTTAATATTTTTGGGAGGTTTTTGCAGTAGGGGTCTATGGCGTAGTATAAATTCTACGCTGCACAAAGTTAATATTTTTGGGAGGTTCTTGCAGTAGGGGTCTGTGCCGTAGTATAAATTCTACGCTGCACAAAGTTAATATTTTTGGGAGGTTTTTGCAGTAGGGGTCTATGGCGCAGTATAAATTCTACGCTACACAAAGTTACAATTTCTGGGAGGTTCTTGCAGTAGGGGTCTATGGGAAGGTATAAATTGGCCTTAAGTTTTCCTTTAAAATATTATTGCAAGTAAGATTTCAAACCATCTTGTCTGTGTTTCGAAGCCTCCACCCTCTCTGATGGTAAAAGTCCATAAAAGGCTGTACTTAACAATGCAGAGCAGTGGATTTACACAATAAAAAAACTCAGAAGAGTTTTAATCAATTAAAGTTCCTTCTAACTATCTTGTCTTCTCAGAACTTCAGGACTTATGTTCACTTGTCTGGAAAGGAAGGAGTTACATGAGGCAACACGCATTTTTAGTCCTACTTCAGAAACCTTTTGGTGACATCATGGACACTACGTCCATATGCAAAATGTAAAAGACGTGCAAACGTTTAATAGAAATGGTTGGCTTTTCAATATAGCCTATAATCATAGACCATTATAAAATATGCTTCACTAACAGATAATTGGAATTAGGTGGATAGTGTTGGGAAACTGGCTAAAAGTTAATATAACTTATAAAAAAAATCACCCGCCTCGCAGTTGTCAAATTACCAATAGGATTTTATTGAAATATTGTGATAATCCATTATCGTGAAGATGCTGGGAACAAGGTTTAAGAAGGTATAATAGAAAATATATTCCCTTCTCACACCAACCTCAAGGTTATTCCATTAATTACAGCTTCAGTCACTTCCTCTTACGCATCTGCAGGGAAAGTGTGCGGTTGACGCTCACCTGAAATATGTCATTTTTAGCCTCTAAGTGATTTTTCTTCTCAGATATTGTAGACTAGTAGGTCAAAATCCCGACGTGTAGGGCCAGTGTTTGTGCAGATCTGCTCATGCCATTACTAATACTGTCTGGATGGCTGCCAGACAAAAGCTAGTTCACAGATGGTCATACACTCCAGACCTGGTGTGCACAGGATTTTTGCAGGCTTTTATTCTCACAGTATTATATTCTGAAGTCAATTTATGATTTGTTACCTCTTGGCTTGTATATTAATTTCATTGTTATTTATGCTTTTAAAAATGCTGTTTTTAAAATATGTGTTTGTTTATTTGTTGAATTGGTTATTTACGTATCTAAATGTTATTTATTGTATTTTTATGTTGTTGTTGTACATGCATTTATTTGTTAATTGTTTTTCTAGACTCATTTCAAGTTGTATTTGAAATATTTTTAAATAAACTATTACATTCCTTTTATTTAAGATAGCATTAAAAGTATGGTTTTTAATAATGCTCACATTTATATCTAGATTAAAAATGTAAGTAGTTTTAATTGTTTAATGCAGTAAAATGGAGGAAAGGATGCAAGATCGTTTTAAAGATGCAAAACTTGTATCGTTTACGGTGACCTCAGATACGCGTCTAATGTTTATCTTTCAGACAGCAAAGTCTGCATTGACTGTAAATCGTCAGAGATCAATAGATTACTTGGAATCCCATCAAGCGATTATGCCGGCCACCTGCAAACTAAGACAATTATAGATATTTATAGCTCTGGTGTTGAGCAGTTTCAAAATAATTTTGAGATCATCTGGGGTTTTTCAAGTATTAAGTGTGACCAAAACACTGCTTTCAAGATAACCGCGTGACATTGCGTTTACATTTACATTTACATTTATGCATTTGGCTGACGCTTTTATCCAAAGCGACTTACATTTTGAATGAACATATTTTTTTCTGTCAGATCTTGCTTTCCCTGGGATTTGAACCCACAACCTTTGCATTGTTAGCGCAATGCTCTACCAACTGAGCCATAGGAAAGCTGTGCATTGGTGCATTGTGATTTCTTGTAATGCTTTATTTTCGTTGTCTAGGGTTCAGAAATGGGCGGGCACAGTGTCAGAGCGAATTAATGCATTGGCGTCAAAGTATACAGGAGCTGCTTTATTTCAAAAGGTAAATATCAACTATAAAGTTCATTATTTATTTACTTTTTATTTCCTTTGGCTGTTTACTTGCTTATGCGTGTAAGTTAGTAGTAATTAAAGTACTATTACAATGATGATGGCTCAGATTACCTTAAAGATTTTATGAAACGAAACAAGCATCTGTGGAAAAAATATATATTTAATTTATAAAGTTTAATTGCACAATAAATAAAATATTCTGTGCATACAAAGCTGGAAATATAAGAGAAATAAGTATTTGATGCTGACCTCGTGATTTATGCAAGTTCCCCTGCTTAGAAATCATCTAGAATCTAAAAATCTGGAAGTCACATTGTATGGTTATTTGTAAATTGTTGAGTCAAAAAAGTATTTGAATAGTTCAGCTGCACTCTGCTCGCGATTCTTATTCGGTAGCACCTGTTTGAGGTCGTTAGCTGTTATAGACACCTGTGCACCTCGCAATCAATCAAAAGTCTGAGATACAACATGGGCAAAGCCAAAGAGCTGTCAAAAGACACAAGAGACAAAATTGTAGACCTTACCAAAGGTAAAAAAAAAAAGGCTACAGGGCAATTCCCATCAGACTAAGCAAGTGGAGTGGAGCGGAGTGTCACAATATCGCCCTCCTCACTCAAGTACTTTCGTTTTCACTCCACTCAGCTTTTTCCCACTCGCTCCGTACTCACCCACTTCCTCCTCTGCGATCGCTTCAAATATCGAGGTAAATGAATAACGAAATGTTTATTCATTTTATCATCATATTTTGAAATTTCAAAAAACACGAAAAACCATCATGCTTTATTTAATATTTTGAACACATTCAAAATTAACTCACATTTTAAGGGCATTTAAGGTTAAGAGCAATTAACACAAGATGTACTAGCATGCCTCCAGCACATCTGGGAAGAAACATAGTAGGGCCCTAGGGTAGGCGGAGTCAGGCATATTCTTGTTGATCTCTGAGCGAGCAAAAAATACGATGTCAACCCACTCCACTCTCTCTCCACACCACTCACGTTCACTGGTTGCCAATACGTTGATTACATGAAATTTGTATGTCTCCAGAAACTCAAAGATGTAGAGTCTATCATCAGAATAGAGGACGTTGACGGATCGAGGTTGGTTCTGGAGTTTGCCGAGGAAATCGAGAGGATGCTCGGGAGCAAGATGAAGTCTGTTAAGGTCAGTGTGCCTGCTCAGGTTTATAACATCGCAAGCAGAGTTGGTAACACCTGGTCTTGATGAGCTAGCTGCAAATTAAAACGTGATGGTCCCTCCTGTCAAGGGTAAAACGTCAAACCACCAGGGATGCTGTTCTCATTTCCAGGAAATTATGTGTCTGTGTGCAAGTCCAGGATCTTGTCACAAAATCCACACAACGCTTGTTCTGAAGAACAGTATTGATAACTTGTTTGTAGAAGTGTTGTTCTTCTTTTTTGAGTTTTAAAAGTGTCTCTTTCTCAATGGACTACCAATTCTATTATTCTTAGCCAAGATTTTATAATCTCTGGGATCACCAGCGCCCCCTAGCATTAGCTTGGAGGTATTTTTAAAGTATATTTATTTTATAAACTGTAGATTACAAATAAAACACAAAAACCATTAATATCGACTTACTAAGGAATGAAGACCACATGCTGCTCCGTCTTAAGAAAGGAATTGATAATTGTTAGAAGTGTTCCTTCTTTTCTCTCAATGGAAATAACTGTCAGTGAAGAAAGTTGCTACAACTAATTCTATTATTCCTAGCCGAGACGTAACTAGCATTAGCTTCGGGGTATAGTTTTAGTATATGTTTTTTCTATATAGCATACAAAAAAAGCACGAAATCGACTTGCATATAAATGACGTCCATGCACTGCTTCTTTCTGAAGAAAGAATCGATTACTTGTTTGTAGAAGTGTTGTTTGTCTGTCTATTTCAATGGAGATCGCTGCCAATGAAGAAAGTCGCTATAACTAAATCTATTATTCTTAGCCAAGACGCCATAATCTCTGGGATCACTAGCACTAGCACTAGTATATTTCAAGCATATATTTTTTCCATTTAGCACATTCTGCCATTAATTTACTTTATTTGAAATAAGTATTAGGTGTTTTTTTCTACAGAGACTTGCAGACACTGCTGAGGATGCAGACCTGTATCATGAGTTTAATTCATCTTTAAAGGTAAAGACAATTGTGATCATGTTAATTTCATTAGTTAAATTGCATGATTTTTTTTACAGAATGAGAACAATAAAAAAGTGAATTCCCTTTTTAGGATTAGTAGACAGTACATGGAGATCAAATATTGGGCTAAATAAACTTATATCATATTATTACTATATTATTTTAACTTTTTTTTTATTTAAAACAAAAATTTCAAAGAAATAGAAACATTACGGTGTTTAAGCTGTTTGTTGGTTCTGTCAGTTTGATTACTTTAATGCGCTCCTGGTGAATTCGATGGATGAAGAGGGAAACTTCATGGAACTTGGAGGAGAGTTTCCTCTGGAAGAGAACGAACACTTCAACAAGCTTTCAGTCAACACTTTAATGAGCGACATCCAGGTTCCAACTAATGTCTACAACAAAGGTATGAAACCAACTTTGAAACTTGGATTTTTGTAATGTATGGAAATTTGTGAGATATTTTGGAGAATGTGGCGAGGTGACCCAGAAGATGCTTTGGAAACAAGGATCCACCAAGAACACCCCCCCTTCCCAAATGAGTGGGAAAGAGGAGGTGGAGGTTGTTTAATTTTTGTAAAGAACCTTCAAATAGAGCTGGGAGGTTATAGAGAAGATTGGAAGCTATGGGTGGTATTGTAATTATCTAACAGACTCCTAAATTTTATTAATTACACCTCAATTGGTTTTGGGAAGAGAAGGAATAGAGCCGACTCTAGTTATAAACCACCAGGATGACTGCCTGGGACCCCAGGTGCAGAAGCATAAAAACCTATAAATGAGAAAGGTGTTGGCGCAGACAAGTGCTATATTACCTCTGAGAGTATTATTTATAAACCAAGTAAGATGACTCTGAAGACAAGCTTTAAGAAGATTTAACAGAAGTTGCTGCTATTTTAGCTTAAACATAAGACCAGATATAATCAAAAGCAGGCAACCTTTTGTCTAAGAAGGAAAGAAAAAGTTTTTAACTGCCTGTAATATTCCTTTTTTTATCATCAAAAGACCCATGGTCTCAATTGCTGTGTTTGAAAAGCAAAGAAAAAAAGAATGGAGGTGGGGGGGTATATATGTTTTTAGTATATTTTTTCCATATATACAAACTGTACCATAGAGAACAAGCACAAAAATGTTATTATAGACTTGTCCTTACTTATAAATGAAGTCCAAATGTCATTCCTTTCTTTAGAAAAGAATCAATAACTTGTTTGTAGAAGTGTTGTTTTTCTTTCTTCAGCTTTAAAAGTCTCTCTGTCTCAATGGAGATCGCTGCCAGTGAAGAAAGTCACTAGAACTAATTCTATTATTCTTAGCCAAGACATTGTAATCTCTGGGATCACCAGTGTCCCCCCACCATATTAGCTTGACTCTATATTTCAAGTATTTTAATAGATATCTTGTTTGTAGAAGTGTTGTTTTTCTTTTTTCAGTTTTAGAAGTCTCTCTGTCTCAATGGAGATCGCAGGAAGTGAAGAAAGTCACTAGTCACTACAGTATTAGACATGAACATTAGTTATTGATTTGAAAAGTTATCGATTTTATTGAGGATAAAAAGTCATTTTGCCTTTTTGCATGTTCTCAATGGCTGTGTTTGAAATTCAAAGAAAAAAAAAGGCAAAAAGAATGGCACAGACTGTATGTAAATGATGCTAGTTGGGCTGGCTAATGAGAGAGGCTCAGATGGGGTGCATTGTGGGAGATTATTCTATCTTCTGGGCAGAAGTTGTGTCTTTCAAGTTCATGATGCTGTCCTGTTTGGTCATCCACACAAAATTTCCTGATTGGATGTGAAAAGTTTTTTTTGTCCACTGAAACATGGAAATAGTAATATAGCTGCAATGTTTTCATTTAGAAATTAAAATGGACACAAACGTGACATGTGAACATGTTTGCAGATCCTGACATCCTTAATGGAGTTTACATGTCCGAGGCGTTGAACGACATCTTCATCAATAACTTCCAGAAAGACGCCACCCTCACATGGCAGTATTTCTGCAGCCAGACAGGCTTCTTCAGACTCTACCCAGGTTTGAGCAGCTTCTGCTTTTGTTAAGTATTATTTGCTCTCATATGATCAAACCCAGTCATGATCTGAAACAGAAACAGCAGTGTAGGAGGCTTAAAACTTGGTGAACTCTGATACCATCTGTTGTTAGTTCTCCAAGATGTTTGAAACAACCTGCAATAGAGTTCTAAAACTCTGTGAGCAAGTATAGCTAGAATTGCTGTTGTTTTAAGTGCCTCTAAATATGGATTTAATCAGCAAAAATAGAACATTTCGCTTATTCCATGAACAAGCAGCTTAATTTATGTTCTAATGTGGTTGTGGGATATGAGAAATCCGTAATCTCTAATATTACCATATGTATTATTTTGACAACATAGACATGGGAAAGATACATTTTAAATAAAAAAATAATTATTAGGGGGGTAAGTGATCAGTTTTAATCGCTTTTTTGAGCGTTTTTACTGCTACAATTTGGTCTAATCAAATACAGTTTTTTGTTGCAATGCTTCATATAATTTTTTTTGTGCAACCATTTGTATTACTTTAAACAATTTTACAACAAACCTGAAATTGTACGGGAAAAATCTCAAAAATTGAGAACAAACAGTTTTTGTGTTTTCTAACAAAAATCAAAAGTTTCCAAGCACTTTTTGTGCCAAAAACACAAGCCATATCACAGGTATTTTAATTGTTAAGTGTTATGCAGAGACTTCTAAGGGTTAAGTCACAACCCCTTGTTATTTTGACCAATGATGGAGCATTATGTTTTTTTTTTTATATACCTTGATTGTATTAAAATAGGAACTGCTTTAAAGGAACTATTTTCATGTGTTTCAGCTGTAAAAACAGATAATTGAACAGATATTTTTGCAAACTATGTCCTCATTGGTTGAGTTAATAGTGGGCACAGTTTTTTTATGACCTGAGGACATCACACAGACTTTTGAAGACCTGGCTGCCCATGAGCTAATTGACTGCAGATTAATGGTCACAAGGTGAACAAATATCTGACCTGAAATTGTTTTTAGGGCATTTTTAAAACTTTAAGTGATAAACAAAACACCCATTCTTTCATTTCAATCATTTTAAGGCAATTTGGAACACGTCAATAAGCCACTTTTCCTCAATTCCGACACATTTAAAAGTGTTTCTTTTTCATCTTAGGTCTAAAACTTAAAAGGCAAAATTGTACTTTGTGTGGTGCCCCATTTTCTGATTTGAAAAACACTCAGATCTATGTCTAATCTGAACCTCATTAATAAATCATGCTCATTATGTTACTCATGCTCAAACCGGTGATCAAGTTTCAGTTTTGTTATCAAGGTTCACAGCATATCTGAACAGAGAAGGAACATGATCAATAACAGAACAAAAAAATATGTTTCTACTCGCTTTAGAAATTGAGATTGATAACCAGTAAGAGAGCAAAATAACTTGCAGATCACAGTGAAGAGTCCTGACAGGAGCAGCGTGTGCCTGTCACTCAGAGTTAGCAGTTAGCAGAGCTCTCTCCCTTCCTCTCAGAGAAGCTAAGCTTAGCATCTGATCAAATTTGTATTGATTTCTCTCTAATTACATGTCAGCAGACATGACAGAGGTTCTACTATAGTTAAGGAACTATATATGAACTTATTTTAAAAAGAAATTCAACTGATCGTAATAAAGACAGAATGACTCTTCTTCTAGGAATCAGATGGACCCCTGATGCTAACGGTGTGGTATCTTTTGACTGCAGAAACAGAAACTGGTGAGTAAAATCATTTAAGCTAAAACCCAAATTAGTCAGCCTGATTAATTGATTTGAAATAATGGGCTGGCCTTCAAGTGTCTTCTCCTGACCCAGTGCACAGTGTGGGATTATCTGTGTGGATTCCAGCTAAATGTTTGCTTGTGGCTTGAGCACAGCCCATTAGGTCCTGATCCCCCTCAAAGACTTTAATCTCATTCTTAAGTTGTTATAGCCTTTCATTGGCTAGGTTAGTAGGGCTGGCACAAACTCCATATGTGTCATCATATACAGACAAGTACCGTACCTTTGTATGGAAGCATTTTTAAAGCAAAAAAAAAATTAAATGCCAAAATGGATTTCATTCTGTTGGCTTTTGCCAAGATATCCAAACTGATACCACTGGGAAATCACTCAGAAACTTTGTAAAACTTTAAACTTAAACTGAAAACCTCTCAGAAACTATAAACACACCACACTTGTGGAGATTTTCAGAACATACCAAGATCCGTGCAAAAGTATTTACCATGAACTTATAATGGCCATGGGAAATGGCAGCGAAAATGTCTTCTAGATGAAGACATAGAGAATGGGCAATTTGTTTATGCTAATCATAGATGGCTAACTGCTCCCTAGCAACCAAACTGTTTACACTAGCAACCAAATATTCAGAACTCTTCTGTCAGCTTTGGTTAATAATAAATGTATGGGGGTTGGTTTATTCAACTTATAATGACAAAGGGAACATTATATTATGTCAATGATCCTTTTATAGCAACCCGAATGTTTACCATAGCAACCATTTTGCTATATCACCATCTCAGCTATGAAAAATCATAGAAACATGGGAGTTGGTTTATATTACTCATATTCGAACTACCATCTAATATAATGAAATACTCTTCAATATTAGTTTCTTCAAAATAAATGTTAGTCTTGTGCTAATCTTTGGTGCGTTAGACTATGTGTGAATGCTGGAGAAAAGAATAAGTGCTATTCAGTTTGCTTAAATAACCCAGAGAACACAGTAAAGAGTCCTGACTGGAGCAGCTTCTGTCAGTCACTCAGAGTTAGCAGTTAGCAATTCCTCTAAGAGAAGCTAACCTCAGAATTTAAAGCAATTTGTGTTTATTTCTCTCAAATTTTAAATATATGAAATTGAAACTGTTTATGAAATGAACAATCACTGGAAAAAATGGAATTTAAACAGTTTTCGGACCACAAAATTTAAGAAGGCTAGGGTCTAGTTTGGTGTGTATGAGAGGTTTTAATACCGTCCATCCACTAGGGGGCAGTGTTAATGTTTACATTAAATAATCTTTTTTACTCTAAGTGATAGAGAGAGCTAATTTGTAATCTTTCTTGTTTAAAATGTGAGTAAAGGATGATTATCTCCTAGTGAATATTACATTAAACAAGAAGAAAAGGTAAAGAAGTTTCAGAAGTGACTAGAATTTATATCACTCCAAGAAGCAAAAACACTTATCACACTCCCACTGTCCATCAATCATCTTGGAGTAGACTCAATATCTCAATACACCCTTTTTGGACAATATATTGTTTTATTTAACTCAATTCAATTTAACATAATGCCTTATATTTAATGCAAAATCAGATTTCAGCAGCTGTACAAATGTAAAATTTTCACCGAAACTTGAACCATCCCTGTTTGTTTCAGGTATATCCAGGCTGCCACTTCTCCGAAAGACATTGTGATCGTGGTTGATGTGAGCGGCAGCATGAAAGGGCTGAAAATGACTATTGCTAAACACACCATCAACACTATTCTGGATACACTCGGGGAAAACGACTTTGTCAATGTTATCGCGGTAAGATCATGTTTTGGTAAGCTTCAAGTTTCCATATGATGATGGATCACCAGAGTAAAAGATAATTTGGGTTGTTCCTTCAGTACACTGACTATGTGCGCTACGTGGAGCCCTGTTTTAAGGGAACCCTTGTACAGGCTGACTTGGACAACCGTGAGGTAAGTCAATTATCCACTTCACTTGAGCCTGAGGAACTAAGCCAATGACTCCAATAGGCACTGCAGGGTGTCAGATCCCTGGCGTTATCTCATATGCTCTTGAATACAGAATCTTGTTGATGTATGGCTTGTTTTGTTTGTAATTTTTTAGGTGTGTAGCTATTTACCATGGCACAATGTATTGCGATAGAATACATACCTTGAAGTTACTGGGATAAATCATCTGAAGTGCATTTGCTTCTTGGAGTGATTGTGATTCTAGTCACTTCTGCAACTTATTTAATATTTACTAGGAGACAATTATCCTGTACTCGCCTTTTAAAGTATGAAACAGGACAAACATTATAAAACAAGCTCTACATCATTTAGAGGATATGACTTATTGTAAATGTTAGTGCTGACACCTAGTATTTATTTTTAAAATTGTGTAGCGTATTGTGGACAAAATATCGTAATATGTTACGTATCGAGTGTTTTATTACTTTTTATTATTAATTTATTTAAAAATGTAGACACATTTAACATAATCTACATTTAAATAATTTTTCAACAAATCAACAAAATGCTGTTTTTGAGATAAAATACCAATAAAATGGTTATAAATGCTAAAAAAAATTATATGACTCATTGATATTAAATACAGTTCTGTGTACAAAAATGCTGTAAACAAACAATACTTTAAAATTTGGAATTAACTATCAATATAATTAATCATCAATTAACAAAATGCAGTGAATAAACAAATTAAAAATTTAGATAAAAATCAATATTCAGTGAGCACCTTTAGCGTTCAAACCCTGATCAATTTTGTAAGATTATATTCAGGTGAATGACTCATCAATTATACAAAACAAGTGCTGATATTATTCAATGTGTTGTAACCCAGTCATTATCTGAAACTGAAACAGCTGTGTGGGAGGCTTATGCTCTATCAACAAGGTCTCTCCAAGACAAAGATTTTAAACCAGACTGAGGTTTTAAGATGCACAGTTCAAGCTTGTTTGTAGAAGTACAAAGAAACGGGCAACAAGTTTGAGACTCAAAGACACAGTAGTCGACACGGCAACAAATCCAACCCACATCAAGCTAATTACCCTTAGAAAATGGAAGAGTTACCATCAAGCAGTACCATCAGCTCAGAACTGGTAGAAACCAGTGAGGACCCATGAACACACATCTACTGTCTATAAAAGTGAAGCATGGTGGAGGTTCCTTGACCATTTAGGGCTTAATGCTGTAAGTCTTAATGCTGAGAAATACAGGGAGAAACTTATCAGGTGTAGGATCCATCAATTATACAAAACAGGTTATTAGATCCATCAATTATACAAAATCAATATGTTAAAACCCGGTAATTAACTGAAACAGAAACAGCTGTGTAGGAGGTTTAAGAGTAGATGAGGTAGATATAAGCCATCAACAAGAACGCTCACTAACTCCACACAGATGTAGAAGTAATGAGGCCACACCCAGGTATGATTTCTTAAGAAGAAATCATAGAAGATCATAGAAGTCTCAAAATAATTGCCTGGAAAAGGTTATGAAGCCATTTTGAAAAAGCTTTGGGACTTCAGCGAACCACAGTAGAGCCATTATCCATGGAAAAACATGGAACAGTGGAGAACCGGCCCAGGTGTGGCCAAAAATACCCCAACGTATCCACAAAAGACCCAGCAACAACATCCAAAGGACACTGGGCCTCGGTTGCCTCAGTTAAGAAGTGAAATGGTTCCCAGATGAAAACCCCTGCTGAGCAAAAACAACATAAAGGCTCGTCTCACTTTAGCAAAAAACCTCTTGATGATCCTTGAAAATAGACTGACGAGATAAAAGTTTAACTTTTCAGGTGTGTGTCTTGTTAAAGAACATCATTCCAACAGTTAAATATGGTGGTGGTAGTGTGATGGTCCGGCGCTGCCTCAGGAACTTGAGGAATTGCTGTGATAAATCGATAAATGCTGTGGTATGAGTTTAAAAACTGAAGTATAACAAACAAAATACAAAGATGAGTGGTGCCAAAATTCCTCCACAGGACTCATTGCAAGTTACCGAAAAAGTTTGATTGCAGTTGTCGCTGCGGAGAGTGGCCCAACCAATTAAGTTTGAATTTTGTTTTCCCTTGATAATAAAAATGATTTGTATATTATTTTCGTTAGTTTGATTATTTGAAACGTGACAAACACGCTAAAACCAGAACAAATCAGTAACACTTTATCCACACCAATGTATATAACATGCAGTGCCATCAGGGAGGTGTATGACTGGCCCAAAATGCATTCTGCAACAGGACAATAACCCCTCAAAAAAGCAGCAAAGAGTAATTGAGAAATGTGTTTGGAATTGCCTGAAGAGACAAAAGGATTTGAGAAAGCTGAATTCACTGAAGTGTGCACCTTACACCCATTTTTATGCATATTTTTTGACTCTAAGCCCTTCCTCACATTGCACGCTTTCCTTTGTGTGATCCCTGCAGACTAGCGAGGGTGATTTGATCTTTTCTGCTGCTCTTTTGCTTGTTTTAAATCAGAGATGGGCTCTAATCTCTGGAATTACACACGGATATGGAGTTATAGACTGCAGGGAGTACGATCATCACATTTTTGCTAGAGAATTGTACATTCCTGTGGAATGTAAGTCAGTTGGTCAGGGCTCTCGTAGACTGGCTCTTAATGCAGGTCGATGGGTCAGTCGAGCTCATAATGACATTGAAGCTGTAAGTCACGTAGCATCTGCTCGCTGTGCTCTCGTAGATTCTCTGCCTGACTGCATCAACGTCTCTGGTCATCCTTTGCTCCCATTTCTAAAAAAAAAAAAAAAAAACACAAGCAGTGTTATTAAAAAACTATTTTTGCAAAAGTAGAGTTTTACTTTTACCTCTTGAAATATCACATTGAAAATGTACTAAATATTATTAGATAAACCGACCCTTTTTTTTTGCTCTTAAATAAATGGTAAAAGTGCATACATCAGCATAAATGATTACACCTCCTTTTAAAAAAGTAATAATTTAATGAGTAGCTCAATAACCAAAAGAACAATTTCCAAACTTTTCAGAATCTGACTTATATTGAATACACTTATTTAACTCCATAACATGTTAGTTATCTGACTTAGATCTTCAGTTTTACTCAAATTAGTGTGTAAAAATAAACTACTACATGTAGATTTTTTTTTTTATGAGTTCCATGATGTTTAAGGATGACACCAAGCCTTCTAGACATGGAACGAGTAAATTACTTCCAAGGACCTTCCCCCTTTCTTTAAGTTTTGGTTAACTTTTGCTACAGTATTTTGACTGATATATAAAGCACCACTGATCTTGTAGCCGTCCCCTTGTTTGTGTAAAGAAATGATTCCTTTCTCAGATTTTGTGACATTTTTCTTCCATGGGGAGTCATTGCTGATGGCATGAAATGGGAGGGGCTTTTACCTGTTACTGTATTTGTCGTTTGCTTTATTTCGCTAACGATCTCAAAATGTAATATTTTCATTCAAGTGAGAAAATGTCGTAGCACTGATTTATTTTAATTCTTTTATTTCAGCATTTCAAGCAGCTAGTGGACGAGATTCATGTGAAAGGCGAGGCTAAAGTTAAAATAGCCATGAAGGAGTCGTTTCGCATCCTGGCTGATGTCAGTATCGTTCGTAACCATTGCCTCGCACATACATGACATTTTGCCAGCTATCTGCATGCAGCATGTTGTACTTCCTGTCTCCAGGCCAGAGCAAACGGTCAGGGCAGCCTGTGTAACCAAGCAATTATGCTGATCACAGATGGAGCCATGGAGGATTTCCAGTCAGTTTTTGAGGAGTTCAACTGGCCGGACAAGAAGGTAACACACAGTCTGCTCGCTCCGCAGGCCAAACACATGGCTTGTGACTGTACGTCTATAAAATGTGCTCGTAATTTGAAAAATCTTTTATGTAATGTTGTGTATAGTGATCTACCATATTGTCCCAATACAGATTTTGGCAGATGCTGATGTGCAAGTGAATAAAAACTGCAATAAACATAAACGTCTTTTAAACATAACCCCAAACATAAATTAAGGATTTCAAATGTGATTGGCTGGTATTGTTTGTAATATGTCTAGTAAAGGATTTTAAACACTGAATACGTTTTCTGCTCAGATCCTGACAGAAAAAAAGTGTTGAATGTAGAGGTTCAAACTAGTTAAAAATTGCTCTAATAATTTACAGTTTTCGTGGCAATGCTTGATTGAAAGAAATGGGTAAATTCTGTTAACCAAAGTAACATCTTAAATTTGTATGACATCACTGGACAGCTCCCTAGCAACCAAACTGTTTACCCTAGCAGCCAAAATTTCTGAAAGCTATCTCTGCTTTGAAAGTAATTGAAAGAGTAGCCTGGTTTTTATTACTCTCGTTGACATTGGAAACATTAAGTAGGGTGATTAACCACTCCATAGCAACCATGCTGTTTAGCATAGCAACCAATTTGAGCTATCTCAGCTTTAGGAAATCGTAGAAATATGGGGATTGTCACTGACATCTCCATAGCAACTAAACCTTTTATCCTAGCAACTGATCTGATCTCAGCTTCAGAATATGCTTGGAACATAAGACCAGATATATATCACTCATAACCTTTTAATCACACTGATTTCTCCCTAGCAACCAAACTGTTTACCCTAGCAACCAATTCAAAACAATCTATATCTCAGCTCAGGAAAATCAATGATTAGTGGGGTAAAGTTTAAAGCATTCGTAGTCACAAGGGGCACATTTTTAAAAATAGTTTTAAATGGCACGTTTACAAGCAAACATCAATGTTTCTGTGCAAACTTTAGTAATCTAGTTTTTCATTATGTTGCGCAAAAGTTCCACAATGAAATAAAAATGTTGAGTATTTTGACAATTTTTACTGAACAAATTCCCCCAAATAATTAAAAAAAAACAACATTTATGTTTTACGACATAATAAAAATGTATGAATAAAAACAAAAAAACGTGAAAAAAAATGGTCAAAAGGTCAAAAAATGTGAAAATTGTATCGAAATACCTGGCAATCTTGTTCCAAGTATTTACAAGTCCAAGTATTTACAAAGAGTTTCTATCAACTACACCACCTCATAGGATTTGCATTTCCATGGGGTCCACGTATTTTGCCCACTAGATGGCACTGATGGCACAGATTTGGGGTCTGTTGCGACTTGAAAAATGAAAGTAGATGGATCCACTTTTTCACACGTTTTAAGTACCTTGTAAATTGTGTTTTGGGTTTTGTTCGTTTAAACCAAAAAATTCAAAGCTAATATCCTTTTTCAAACCTTTAAGAATGCTTTAAAACATTTGTAACATTTAAAACTTTGTAGATTAGCTTGTGTTACATTCTGAGCATTATAGACACATACTATGGCCAGTTACAACAGGGTATTGATTGAAGTAACTCAAAGTTGAATGCTTTCAGGTACGAGTCTTCACATATCTTATCGGCAGAGATATGACCTTCTCCGAAAATGTCAAATGGATTGCCTGCAATAACAAAGGTATGGGCTTTAATTGAGATTTTGTCAAAGGAAACGACTGAGCTAAGTGTAAAAATAAATACAAGTGCTAGTTCTTGTGGTTCCAAGTCTTTAGTTGTATCTGGATAAACACGATAGTAGGCTTCATACATCAAAAAGTTCAGACAAAAAATTCTAAACATATCTTCTAGATCAAGACCGTTTGAGCTACAGTCACGAAACTTTGCCAAGAAATCAATACTGGTCTAACTTGGGTTGCTATTGGTTTTTAGACTGGTACCACTAAAGGAATTCTTGGAAACTGCTGACAAATTTTGGAGTCAAACTTTTTGAAGCTAGAGCTCAAACTGAGTAGCTCAAGGAAACTTCAAACTATCAACCATTGTATAATCTTTGAAATTAAATGTAAAAAGGCATATGACTAATGTAAACTGGCTCGTGGGAACCACAACTAATAAATATTTTCATACATTCAATGCTCCAATCCAGAGGAGAAAACACCACACCATGTGTTTTACTCCCTTTGAGAAAGCAAAACTGTCCAGCTCAACAAAGCATTTAATCTCCCATGTGATGGCTTTTGAGTAGGATAGGACACAGTTAAAAAAAAGGGGAAAAGGCAATGAAAATATATTCAAGATTCAAGAAACAGCATGGAGAAATGGGGCTCTCTTTATGTTAATCATAGTAATAACTCCCCAGCAACCAAACTGTTTACCCTAGCAACAAATTTTACATATCTATATCTCAGCTGAGGAAACCCCTAGTGACATGGGGGTTGAATATTCAGTCAAAGTGAGATGGGAGACATATGATGTCACTCATCCCTCCATAGCAACCAGACTGTTTACCATAGCAACCAATTTGCCATATCTCAGCAAACTTTAGCCATTTATGTGTATGTATGTATATTATTGAACAATGTTGCAATAGATGCTACGTAATTACAAAATGCATATATATGTTGTGGCAGTCTTTTATTTTAAATAATCTTCTAATTTTACCAATAATTTCTTATAATGTTTCAAATTTACAAATAACTTTCCTTCCCATTTGCAGGTTTTTACACTCATGTCTCCACGCTGGCTGATGTGCAGGAAAACGTAATGGAATATCTTCATGTCTTAAGTAGACCAATGGTTATCAACCACGACCATGACATAATTTGGACTGAAGCATATATGGACAGTGTGGTGAGTTATTATAAAGTCAATAAAATTTTGTGTGTCCAAATGCTAATGCTAACGCTAACATTTTGAGTCATCTTCACCTCGTGCTTTTGTATTAATACATGTAATTAATTTCTATTATCACACAGCTCCCAAACACAAAGGAGGTAACATAGTAAAGATATTTTATGTTAAAGCACTTCTTAATAAAAGTTGTTTAGTGATATTTAGCTTGTGCTAGAGCGGTCACCGTTAGAGCTCCTTTTATTGTCGTAGGACTCCCCCTGCTGTTTATAGCCAGTAGTTGCATCTTTGAAAGCCGTTTTTGAGCTGTCGATAAAATAAAGCATTACTTTTGAGTTCCTTTTAGTTATATACTGCAACGTTTATGCGTTTAATCATCGAATATAGAGGAATATTTGGGGATGTCTTACAGCTGTTCAAGAGCAAGGCTCACAGTCTGCTGTTCATGACATCTGTGGCCATGCCGGTGTTCAGTAAGAAGAAGGAAACGCTGTCTCATGGTATTCTACTGGGAGTTGTGGGCACCGATATCCCCCTGCTGGAAGTCATGAAACTCGCCCCAAGATATAAGGTACAAGATATCAAAATATGACTAACCAGTACATCATTTAGTGGTTTTAACTGCATCAATTGTTGTATCCA
Organism: Danionella cerebrum; assembly: GCA_007224835.1. NCBI lineage: Eukaryota > Metazoa > Chordata > Actinopteri > Cypriniformes > Danionidae > Danionella > Danionella cerebrum. The sequence goes on along the minus strand of SRMA01027136.1, from coordinate 12,462 downwards.
TTAGCTTGGGGCACACGGCTATGCTTTCCTCATTACAAACAACGGCTACATTTTGGCACATCCTGATTTACGGCCACTGGTGAGTTCATCGTTTTTTGGCTCAAATGTCTCTGCTTGGACGCAACTGCAACTTATCTTGCTTCCACTTCCCCAGTACAACGATGGGAAGAAGTTGAAACCCAAGCCAAACTACAACAGTGTGGATTTGTCAGAGGCGGAATGGGAGGACGCAGAGGATAGTGTGAGATGTCCACACTGCACAGGACCCTGCTTCCTGTAAATGTGATGGTTTAAGGTTAGCAAGTGTTAATGGTTTTCCTCTATGTGTGCAGTTGAGGACAGCCATGGTTAAAGGAGAAACTGGAACCCTGGCTTTAGATGTCAGGGCAACCGTGGATAAAGGGGTGAGTGCGTTCGAATCAAGCTTTATATACCAATCCAGCACGTGCGAAAAATGATGCTTCGTGTAAAATAACTAATTTCTTTTAAAAATGTCTACATTTCTAGTTCTGGATTTGTACTTTTACTAAATTGCCAAGTTTGTAATTATTATTTTTAAAGGTATCTTGGGATCTTGTTCACGAGTTAGGGAAAGATGGAGCGAGAGATTGACAGATTGGTGCAGCGTCTGCAGTCATGCGGTCGATGTACCGAACCGTCCTGGTGAAGAAGCAGCTGAGCCGCAAGGCTAAGCTCTCAATTTACCGGTCAATCTATGCTCCCACCCTCACCTATGGCCATGAGCTTTGGGTAATGACTGAAAGAACAAGATCACGGATACAAGCGGCCGAAATGAGTTTCCTTCGCAGGGTGGCTGGGCGCTCCCTTAGAGATAGGGTGAGAAGCTCAGTCATCCGGGAGGAGCTCGGAGTGGAGCCGCTGCTCCTCCACATCGAGAGGAGTCAGCTGAGGTGGCTTGGGCATCTGTATAGGATGCCTCCTGGACGCCTCCCTAAGGATGTGTTCCAGGCATGTCCCATCGGGAGTAGGCCCCGGGGAAGACCCAGGACACGCTGGAGAGATTATGTCTCTCGGCTGGCTTGGGAACACCTCGGGGTTCCCCCGGAAGAGCTGGAGGAAGTGTCTGGGGTGAGGGAAGTCTGGGCATCCCTGCTTAGACTTCTGCCCCCGCGAAGCGGAAGAAGATAGATGGATGGATGGATGGATCTTTTTCTATAGTGATTGGCCCCTATATCGTCCAATGAAATTGCATATAAAGAAACAATCCCCCCAAAAATGAGATCTAGAGAAAATTGATCACATGAATACAATCTATAGAAATAGAAATTGTTTCTCGTTTATTTTCTTCAATCGCAAGGAAAATAGTTTTATTACGTACCAGTTCTTCTCTTGCGTATTCTCTTTTTTCTCTCTTTCTACTGTGTTGCGCTTTTTCTCTCTCGTTCTCTCTATTTCTCTTGCTCCTCTCGTATTTTCTCTCTTAAACTATTTCTTTCTTCCTTTTTCTATGCTCTCCATTTTTCTCTTTCTAACCCTGTATCTTTCTCCTATATTTTTATGTTTTGTTCGCTCATTCTCTTACCCCTTATAGCACTTTATAAGCTACTTTAGCCTAAAAGAGGAGGAGACATATGATGGACTGTTCTAAGTGGTATTTTAGCTGTGAGTTCCTTTTTTATCAATTTTAAACAGTGAAAACAGCCCATATTGTCATTTTAGAAAAATGCTTTTACGAATTGCTCCAGATTAAGACCATTGTTTAATTATATTGGAGCATATTTTTAAGTCTGTTAATGAAGGGTTTTCAACACAGTCCCTTGTTTGTGGTTTTAAATAAAAAAAAGAAATGAAAATGAAAAAGAAAAGGTCAGCTTTTAAAAAATGTGTTGGGGCAAGCAAAGACTGCAATTTTTTTGAGTCGAAGGAACAAAATGTAAAAGAATTATGGTCATATGCTCTGTTTATGGTGAAGAGTTGTGTCTTGAAAGGTTTTTATACTGTGGAGAGGTCAAAATGGGGATTATGTCACTTTTTTACAATAATTGTTTGTGATATGAAATTGTAAGTAAAGGATCTTTCTTTCCCTGTCTTTTCAATCTATCCGTCCCTCTTCTATTCCACTCTCTCTTTCTTTCTCTTTTTCCTCCAGGTCTCTCTCTCTTCATGCTTTCTGTCTCTATTCTTTCATTTTTTTCTCCCTCTCGCTCTCTTCCTTCTCTCCCTCTTGCTCTTTCTGTTTTTCTTTCTCTCTATTTACCTCTTTATCTCTCTTGCTTAGAAACACCCTTAAGAAAATGGCTCTGATGTGAGATACATTTTTCATTAGGAGGATATAAGCTGAAATAATTGATCAGTGTAATAGAGTAGTTTTAAAAAAGCTGCTTTTTACTCTTATTTTGAGTCATATTTAAAATGTACTTTTATTTACGTTTTTGGCAAGTAATGGCACTTTTACTTGAGTATGATATTTCAGTACTCTTTACACCACTGGTAGTTTCTCAGACGTACTTTGTGTTTTAATCTCGTCTGAATCTGAAATGTCTATATGTTTTTTCTCTCACAAGCTCTGTAAAAATTCCAAAAACAAAAGCAGCAAACTTGGCTCTCGTCTGAGATATCGAATCCAGTCCGAATGTGGGTCTGAGATTGTTTTTGTATAAACCATGTTTTTTTTTCATGCCAGAATTCAAGTTCCCGGTATTTTTTAACGCATTCAAATGAATTCAGTACAGATAGACACATTTGACATACTTTTTTAACCTTGTGGTTGTGTTTTCAACTAGTGCTGGTTGGTGTGACGGTGTACACCGTTATTGGGGAATGAAATGTGTAACGTAATCTCTGTTTACCTTAGCAACTTTGGCATATCTCTATCTTAGCTTAGGAAAATCATAGAGACATTGGAATTGGTTTATGTTACTTTTAAAAATGGGTTTTCTAAAGAACACTAGGTCAAGCCAACATCAAAGTTTGTATGCAAGCTTTGCCCATCTGGTTTATTTAGCATTTAAATCTGTTAAAAGTTAGCAGGGGGATATTTCTTTCATTACTGTAAACCTTTTACACATTTTGGTTAAATTAACTATTTTATTTAGTTTGTTCACATAAATAGATTTGAAAAATGCCTGTTTTTCTTCCTCAGAAAAGGCCCCTGTTCCTCAAGAATGATTATTTCTACACAACCATCAATGAAACTCCTTTCAGGTATGGCATGCCTCTCAAATTGTCAAAATATCTCCATGCTCATGTTCAGCTAGACTATTTCTGAACTATTTCTTGATTACTAGATTACAAAAGACCCCCCACAGTAATTGTTTGGTAAAGATGGGGATGGGAACTAGATGTGGTCCTCTGCCATCTTTCTTCATGTTATTCCCTCCCTCCTCCTTGACTTGTGACATGTCATTCCTCTCTCTGGTCTAATCCTAGGCCACAAATGTATATCACAAGTCATGAACTCAAACAGAAACAACTGTGTAGGAGGGTTAGAACAGCCAACATTTACCCTTTTGTTTTTGCTTTTAGCTTTGGGATGGTGCTTACGAGGGGTCACGGGCAGTATATGTTCTTTGGGAATGTGTCTGTGGAAGAAGGTGAGCATGATAGAGTGTGTGGTGCACAATAGGATCTCTCCAAAGTTTGGCACTGTTGGTTACCATGCAACATGATTGGCTTGAATAAATTAAAAGTGGAAAATAAATGATCATATTACATTATTCTGATCATATTACACCAGTTCTGATTAACATTTTCTTTTATGAAAGCATTCTTTGTTTATAGCATTCGTTCACACCATTCTGTAAAAGTATACAATAAAAATGGAAACTTCTTTAGTAACAAAGGGTAGACTTTGCTAACAATAGCAAGAATCTTTTTTCATTAGGTCTTCATGACCTTCAGCAACCTGACCTCACAATCGCTGATGAATGGTGAGTACAGCTGATATGATGCTAAAAAAACTGGATTGGTAAGGTGCACACATTACCTCTGCTTTCCCCATCAAGGACATACTGTGAGACTGACATCGACCCACAGCACAGGAAATTCTCTCAGCTCCATGCTGTGGTCCGATACCTGACCGGAAAAGAGCCCGACTTGGAGTGTGAGTTATTCTAAGTTTTGTATTATTTCCGGTGAAGAACACGGGAAAACACTATAGATGGGGCTATGGGACTTTTATGTTCATGCCCAGGGTTTCCACAAAGTCTTAAAAACCTTATTTTAGGGCTTCAAACATGTAATTACATGTAATTAAATTTGCTGTTCTCACAGGTGTTAATTTTTTTACTCACACTGAGATTTCCCAGCATGCACTGTGCAAGCCACTACATTTGGTTGTTTAACAACAGCAACCACAAATACAGTAATTTTTGTCATTTACAAAGGTTTTTCAATTATTAAAACAATGGTTTTATGTTAGTTTTCATGTTACAAATACACAAATCATAAATCATAAAAAATGCTAGTGTCACACACGCCATTGTTAGCCGTGAAACAGTAACGTAAACACAAAAAAATTTAGTTTTTAAGGACAATTTTGACTAATAACATTATTGTCCAGAAGTTCTGCATTTGCTGATCCAGAACCATTTGGTTGCTAATCTGAAACTTTTCAACTAAAAACACAATTTCAACTAAAACAAACAAAAATTTGTGCCAATAAAACGAACGTAATTTCAGCTAAAACTAACAAAAATAAATTGATAACAAAGAAAAAAAATCAACCTGAAAACAAACAAAAATAAAAATGAATCTTAGCGTTTTGATTATGCTCTCAGCATTTTCGATTTCCCTCTTGAAATGTTCCTTTGTGATCCTGAAAGTTACGTTAACATTCTGGCACAAATCTCCCATGGGGGCGGGGATAACAGTAGTTCGCAGTCATTGGCTAGTACGAAAAGTTTTGATTGGCAGCTCAACTAGACATTCAAGTATTTACAGTGGTTTTTAACTTTAAGCTGGAATAACAACATCTGATATATATATACTAGATTTACTTGACAAATTTAATTTCATATTTATCTAGGGCTTTTTTTTATTCTTTTTGAATCTTTATAATATATTGGTGGAGAAAGAATTGTTTTTTTTTTTTACATTTTAGATAGCTTGTATGCAATATTTATTTTTTACTGTGGTTTATATTACATAGATTTTATTGTTAATTTATAGAGGTTTTTTAGATAAGCATAAGTATAATATAAGTCTAACATTTGACTCTTAATGGCCTTAAAAAGAAAGTTCTGCCTCAGCATTCTGCGTCCTCATTGGACCGTTCTCTTGTGTGCAAGAGATAGAACCATATTAAACAAAGTTTGAGTTCAAAGCTTTTTGTTGTTTAAGAAACACATAATTTAACATAATTTATATGTTTAAACACATTAATGTAATTGTTGAAATCCCCATCGCAAATGTTGTCATTAACTGTGGATTCCTTCAGGTGATGAGATCCTGCTGCAGCAGGTTCTCTTCGATGCTGTGGTGACCGCTCCACTGGAAGCATACTGGTCCAGGCTAATGCTAACTGCTCCTGGGTGAGAGGCTTTATGTAGTCACTGCATGTATCTGTATCATCCAGGCTTTTTTGTGTTCTATAAAATAGTCTCATTTCGTGGGGAAAAGAAAGTAGCAGAGTTATCTTCTGTTCACTTTTATCTGCCAATAGAGTAGATGAAGGCATAGAGTCGGCTTTCCTCGGGACTCGCTCTGGAGTCATGCGTGTCATCAGATATGCAGGAACTGAGAAACGAAAGGGGAGGTGAGTGGGCAAACCAAAAGCAATATAGGTGAACCTGGTTGTATAAAGAGAAAAACCAACATATCGTTAATCATTTTTTGCCTCGGATAATAAATTCTAAATTCATCACCTAAACCGTTCAAGATACAGCCACGAAACTTTGTCAAAAAATGCAAACTGGTCTGACTCGGGTTGCTATATCTTTCCATTGACTTAACATGAGTGAAAGTTTGTAAAACAGTAACTCACCCGCAGAATCTATGAACCTTCGAACCCACTGCACTTCTGGGCAAGGCCTTAGAAGGGGTAAAAAAATTTTTTTTATAATTAACGTCATAGAGAAATGTGGATTTGATTATGTTGATCATAGCAACAATTAAATTTTTTTCATGACATAATTTACAGTGCCCTAGCAACCAAAGTGTTTACCATAGCAACCACATTGTCTGAACTTTATCTCAGCTTTGGATATAAAAAGACAGGGGTTGGTTTAAATAACATATAGTGACAAAAGCAACATTATATTATGTCACTGATCAGGCTGTTGATCATAGCAACGGACTTAGCATATCTCTATCTTAGCTTAGGAAAGTTAAATTGGGGTTGGTTTATCTCACTCATTGATTCAAATGGCACTTTTACAACCCAACATCAAAATTTGTGTTCAAACTTTAGCCATCTTTTTTTTATCATGTTTTGTTGTTTTAATTAATTCTTAGGTTTTTCAAACCATTGTATTGCTCAGTTTCTGCATCTCTCCTGTCACAGGAAGTTCTTGACAGAAGTGGATAAGGAAAACATTTTTACTGTGGACCACTTTCCCATCTGGTACCGCTTGGCAGCAGAGAACAAACCTGGTCGATTCTTCTTCTATGTCCCATATGACGATGTTAACAAAGGTGCCTTAAACAATCTTATGGACTCTTGATCAATAAATATGAGGTAACGTTCTACATCATCTCTGTACAACAGGCAGGAACATCTTTGTGGCTGTAACATCAGTAACAGTGACTGAAGGGAAAAGAACAGCGGTTGCTGGAGGTAAGACGATATTTTGTCAACATTTTTGTTATAAATTGTATGTATTTTATTGTGAATACAAATGAAAAGTTGTTTAGTTGTCGCTGAATTGGTTTAGTTGTCGCAATTTAACAAAAGTTAAGAAGAAGTTTGCTAAGTTCAATGTATTTAAAAGTGTGGTGGTCCTAGTCTGTTACTACATTATCTGTTTTAAAACTCTAATTATTTCATTGTTGCGTTCCCAAGCTTTCTGTGGAATAACTGAACTGTATCCTGTTTTGAATGAAAATTATTAAAGTTGCCCACTCTTTCCATTTTGACTTATAACAAGTTTAATAACAGCAAATTCAGACAAATCAAAAATGTCCTAATGTTTATCTGTAAGAATATCAAGGTTGGAAAAGTGTCTTGAATTACGGTAATTACATTTTTAAACCAGAAATGTGGAACCTTAACGTCAATTAAGGTTATCAAGATATTTACAGTTTAAATTGATTTTTTTTTTAAATGGCATATGAGTATGTATGAAATGTGATTTGGTTATTCCTAAAACTTATTTATTCTTTTCAAAAATGTCCAAATTGTATAATTTTGACTATATATATTTTTGGAGTAAGTTAAAGGTTATTTATTATGTTGGCATGAAAAAGTTTGAGATACGGCCAATAAAATTTGCCAATATTTCCAAACTGGCCTGACTCGGGTCACTTTATATTTTTAGGATAGTTCCACAACGTAATTCTGGGAAATGTTTACATTGATGACTCCTTAGAAACCAAACTTTTTACCCTAGCAACCAATTTAACATCACTATCTCAGCTAGAGACATAGGGGTTGGTTTCTATTACTTATATTGGTAAGGGGCACAAACTTAAGCCATCTAGTTCTGGAATAATATTTTAGTCTATTTTAAGTCTTTTTAATTCAGACTTTTGCTAAAAACTTTTCATTTTTACTCATTCTGTGACTTTTATGATGAGACATATGTGTTCCTTTTCCAACTTGAAAAATCATTCATTATTATTCTTTATTTTAACCTCAATTCTTATTATTTAACTTTATTTTAAATAACATGCAAGTATTTTTTTAGAGGAGCATAGAAGATCTTTAATGTATCTCAAAAACATACAACGGAAACATTTTCATATATCTAATCATATTACCAAAGAAACAGTAGTTCTTTTTTAAATTTAAACATTTTAACAGCCGACCACCCAGATATCATTCTCTCTTGAAATAAATAAACACAAACACCATATAACACCATAAAACTTTGCACAAAATAATATATTTAGCCTAGTGGCCAGTAGTCACATGCTTTGCAAGTCAAATTGGATGATCAACATCAAAATGTGTTGGCTTTTACATTTTTTATTGCTTACATTTCGTACTTAATCCTGACAAACAAACAGTTTATTTTTTCTCAGCTGCATCAAAATGTCCCTCATTTACCCTGATAAATATGCATCAATACAAAGCCACAAACTCTTCCTCCCAAATTTAAACACAAACTTCTGGAGGAAACGCAAACCACCCCACGCTTTCGGTAGCTTCATCTCCCTTTCCAATGGCTGTGATTAGCTCTTGTTTTTCTTCCTGCTCGGGCTGCTTTCCCACTATCAGTTGCTGGCTGTTTTCTCGCAGCAGCTCCTGTTGTTGATGGGCCACCAGAGTTGCGTAGATGCAGCCATACGTGGCCGTCACCACCATCAGGACACACACCACACTGCACACCACTCCAGCGACCACCACTGTTGCTGTTGCTCGCCGCACACTCACAGCCCTGTACCGCTGCCGCACACATTCTGCAGGGGCTGCAGGGTAGCCCTCAGAAGCTGACCGAGTCCTGGTTTCTAGGTAGGGCGGGTAACAGTGTCTGAAGAGCTCCATGGGGAGACTCCGGAGGTCTTTACCGTGAAGATCAGCAGGCAGATCACAGTTGATGGAGTCCACATAGCCACCTAATGTACGACAAAAGTGAACAGCACATGTAATAGAAAAAATATTAATAATCCTAATGTTTGGATTATTTCTGAGATAGAACAGGAACTGCAACACAAACAGGAAGTTACAAGCTCTTAAAGTAAACTTGCTGAAAAACATTTGTTCCCTCTTCCCCATCTCCTTTGTCTCTCTTTCCTCAATGCAGCACATCTTTAGCTGATAGCATCTCTAATGGTTAAGCAAAATAAAGGTGCATTTTCTGTTAAATCTTTTTAAACCTCGCTTTCAGTGTCCTTCTTTCTTGGTTTTGAATTAATATTAAATTACACAAACACAAACAAAAACTACGCAAAATTTCGAACGAATAAAAGAGACATTTTCAAAATAGCAGCAACTCTTCCAACTACACTTGCACCCAGTTTTTGAAGGAAACCTGAGCTCAGCAGGAATGATCTGAAAAGGAGCCACTCCACATTCACACACCAGGGGTATAAGCTACCGTGGTAGCCCTCGGCTGCCCTGACTGAACATGGCTATGGCCTCCTGCCAACAACCAAATACACACCACCAGTCACACAAATCAATACCGGGAAATGTGGGTGAAGGGGCTTGCCAAGGCCTGGTGGGGATCGAACCGCCAACCCTTCGTTCATAGGATGACCAACTCTACCACTCACTGCCTCAAGTGGCAGTTGGAATTTACTACTCATTTAAAGTTATATTAATCCTTAATTTTCAGCAAATAGGGTATCTTCTTTATGACCTTATCCGATCTCTGGGCACCTTGTGTCCAATTTCAATTTCCAAATTGGCAATGGCTGGCAACACTAAATTTGAGCATCAAAACTTTTCTTCAGAAACCTATTGGTGAATTCATGAACACTGGATCTATGTTTTTATGTGGTCTATGCTTTCAAATACACAACTTTACCTTTTTTAATGTAGATGGGAATGGGAAATGGTGATATTTTAGCTCAAATATGTACAGACAAATGGTGTTGGCCGCTGTTTCATCTCTTATCAGATCATTCTCGCCTAGCTGATTCTATTAAAAATGGGGGCGGATAATATGAGTCCTATTAATTTACCCAATGGATAAGGAATAAAGGGCTTCTCTCACCTCTATAGATAATCCATTCCAGTCTGTGCTTGAGTGGAATCAAGTTACAGTTGCAGTTCCAGGGGTTTCCATCAAGCAGAAGGTTCTGAAGAGCTGTTGCTGGCTCCAACGAAGCTCTGTCCAGACGTTTTAAGCTATTACTCTTCAACACGAGCCACACCAAATCATGGAGCTCATCCAAGAGATGTGTTGGGATGTAGTTGAGACTGTTTATCGAGAGATCCAGATGCCTGAGCTGTGCCAGACTTTTGAACTGATCTGCGTTCAGTTCCTTAAGCCTGTTGTCACGTAGAACCAGTTTTTTTAGGTTGCTGAGATCTGAAAACAAATAAACTGGAAGCTTCACAAGCAGGTTTACTGAAAGATCCAGGAATTCCAGGTTTCTTAATTGGGAGAAGCTTGAAGGGAAGAGAATAGAAAGAAGGTTTCTTGAGAGATCTAGGCGCACCAGACCACTGAGGTTGGAAAAACACCCCGGGTTGATGGTGGATAGAAGGTTTCTAGAAAGGTCTAAGTGAAGGAGATTTTTGAGATTGGAAAAGCTCCCAGGTTCAACAGTTGTGAAGTTATTTCTGGACAAGATGAGGATGATCGTGTTAGCTGGAAGCTGGTCCAGGATTGTGTCGAAGGAAGCCGCTTGAGTCAGGTCACTGCAGTCTGTTTGGTTCCGGTTGCAGGAGCAGAGTGATGGACAATGTGTAGATGTTCCACTCAAACTGAGAAGAGTCACCAGAAAGGATGAAACTGTTCAGAAAGGGTGAAAAGTTTAGAAAACTTCTCATGGTTGGGAAAGTGATACACAAGCTGATGGTCAAAGAGCCAAAGATATCATTGGGCCCAATGTTGGAAGTTTTTGTCGATAACCAAATTAAAAAATGATACACTGTTTGAAATTAAATCAATTAAAAGCAAATTTGAAGAATTGACTGGCGGATTTCTATTGTGCCACCATTACCCATGCAGTTAAGCACTCATGGGATGCGCCTTAGATGAAGTAGAAATTAAGGCCGAGTTCCATTTCCCACCCTTGGCCCTTGGGTGGTTGAGAGGTAGCACATACCCATATGAATTGGGACACCCCTTCAAAGTCATACATGTGAGCCAAATGGGTCTGAAAGATAGAATTTTGACATGCCATACACTATTTTATTGTGTGATGTTTATCACAGAGTTTTGTGGATGTGTTAAAACTTTTTGAAAGAGCATTTGTACCATTTTCGATTGGTTTATAAAGGGTTCAGAGCTCATTCGGTTTTGTAGAAAGATGCCATTCCAGTAGTGGATCGTGTAACCTTTTCAATTATCTATTTTTTGTACATGGGGGAGTTCCTGTGATAGAATCAATAATCACAATATCTACTTTTATTTACTGAAGGCCGCCATTATATTGTACCCAGATCTTGACGTATATGTTGAGAATGTATGTGTTTGTAACGCTTCCTACAAAAAACACTGGTACGTAAAATTGAACCTGTATATTGACTGTCTCAGGCGTTGTATTCTGTAAAGGCAGTCTGTTGCTACTAGATTTGGCTCGAAATACGAAAATATTCTTTTTATTCCGACGTAACCCACACAGGGCTTGTTCGTTTGTCTCTGGCCTTTCTCACTGGAGTGAATAAGGGGTTAATCCTCAACGGTAGTAAACAGACTGAAATTATACATGGCTCTGTACCTACTTGGGGACCACAATATCCGCAGATATTAAATTCCGCTCCAACTGTTAACAATGATCACCAGAGACTGTAATTAATGTAGAGAAGCACATAAGCAATCCTCCACTTCTACACTTTTTAAACATTCCCAGTAACTCTCTCAGAAGTGAATCATTGACACGTATGAGACAGATAGCATATATTTTTGTAAAAAAAGTATATATATATCTCATTAATTCACCGCCCTTTTCCTGGCTTTTTAAATTTAAGGTGGTAAAGCACAAGTCATAGGGGTGTTGTGACACTTTAATGTGTTTAAGCTTAAATTACTGTAAAACTATTCACTTGTTTGTGATTTTAAATTAGTTTTTATTGGACATTAAATTTAACTTGTCATTTTAAAACTTTATAATTGACAAAATGACTTCAATCTGTGGTAGCACTGGTCCCCATCTTACCCCTTTGTTTTGAAGTGTACCTCCAAACATCCCTAGAAGCTTAGCGCCATATAGCTCTCATTAAAAGGGATTTGGTGAATGCAAGTGGAGCTGAGCAGTAAAAATGGAACCCAGTTGAGCTTTCCACTTCTTGTTTCTTAACATGAGCTTAAAGCATGGACTATTTACTCACTTAAGATGTTCTTCATGGTCTAGAATTTCCAGTTCCTGAGAAAACTTTTGGAGGAAGGTGAGATGGTTTACTCCAGATAGATGCCTTTCTTCTCCATCTTAAGCAAAAAGGAGACATTTTTGGTTTTGGAAAATGTTTGTGTGCATTTTCTTTGAGTATTTTCTTAAAATTAATTGGTATTTGGCAGTAGGACCCTGTTCTAAGTTCTGGTTTATGATCCCAAGACAGGAAAAATATGACATTTTAGAGTTTTGAGGCAAACGAAATTTGAAAAAAGTGCAGAAATTTGAGCCATAACTGTAAAACGTTTAGACAACATTGAATTTGCACATTGAGCCAAAAAGCATGCAAAATTACACTTTAAAGTTACTTTGAAAAAAAAAACTATTAATTTCAAA